>CM053541.1:4947016-5009340 GCA_028646465.1 Rhinoceros unicornis | reverse complement strand
AGTCAAAAGGAACTGCATCCCTTTAATGCCTTTTGATCTTCTTATCTGCTTCTTTCTCCTTCTCCTCCCTCCCTGCAGTCATGGAGGTCCTGCTTCAGTACTCTGGGAGCTGCTTGAGAGCAGTGGGTATCTCCAGCAGAGTTCCACACAGCTGGGGAAGACAGGCACTCTCTCACCTCTCTCCATTTTGATGTTGGCTGGATCAGCCCCATATTGTGCTGGCTAGGAGGAGGGGTGGCATCGGAAAAGTTCCTCTTCCCCTCTCAACTGCATCTTCATTTTCTTATTTTACCATCAACTGTCAAGATATAGATGTCATTTTTAAGTGTATGCATCCGATCACTAAGCTGGTCTTTCTTCATCTCGGTAAAATGTTCAATTCTTTATCTCTTGAGCTGGTACTAGATCTCATTCTCTCTTCTTTCTTCTGACTCTTACAATAGATGTGACGTTGGTCCTCCTCATTCTATTCCTTGAGTATCTTGAATTTCCATTTCTGGTCTCTCTACACTGCATTCTGGAAAATTTCCTCAAGATTGTATTCCAGTTTCATAAATGTCTCTTCAGCTGTGTCTTGTCATTGATGGAATGATTTTTTTGAAAGTGTTAATTCTATTGGATTTTTTGTCTCTAAAATTTCTTAATCACTTCAATAATTGCCTAATATTCCGTAATATAATCAATATTCTTGCCTCAGAAACTCAATAGCCTACTTTATTTCTTCAGATCTTTAAACACACTTTTTAAAAATTATTCTCATATTTTACTATTGATTCTATTTCCTTAGACATGATAACCCCTATTATCAGATGATTGTTTTTCATAGCACTGTTTATCATTATTAGGATTATGCTTTGATGTCTGTTCTTACTGGACACTCTGCTCTCACACACATAATCATCCTAGAGGGGTTTTCCCAGGGCTGTGCTGCGAGTCAGGGTGACAAGGGGGGACTGTTCCACTGTTCCTGCCCCATGGCGTCCACTCTCTCAAACAGCATCTGTTCAGCGTTGTGTGAGTCAGGGATGGGGCAGTTATGGCCTCATGCTCACATGTGGGACAGATGCTCATGTCAGAGAAAACTGCCGTGAATCTGTTTCACACACACATAGAGGAGATGACTCAGTGCTGACCAGGGGCGGGGCAGTGAGCAGACTTGTTCCTGCGCTTGTTCACAAACATGAGGTAGAGGGCACCACAGCTTCCAACCTTCACTTGAGCCCTGACTCCTCCCTCCTGTGAGGACTCTGGGGACCCTGTCCCTTCCACATAGGTGGAAACCTCTGCTCTATGACCCCTTGATGGCCCCGGGCACTGGCAGCTACTCAGCTTTGTTCTCTGTTCTTTCTTGTGGTTTCCTGTCTATTTTAGAAAATCTCATTTCTCTTTTCCTGTATATGATATTTCTACATATTTCAGAATTATTACAAGTAGCATTTATTGGTATTCAGGGCAGATGAGGGCTCTTAAAGGCACACAATAAGCATCCACCTTGACTGTGGAGTCTGACACAATTATCCTCACATATCCCAAACCTCATGTCTTAACCTGGTCTGAAAATTAACAGTGATTGATCACCTCTTGTGAACTGGGAACTACTGACACCCACCAGAGATTGGAGGAGTCAGGTTCATGACAAAATGATTTAAAAAATGAAACAGACAAGGAAATAGACAGGAGGTTATTTCCAAGGTACACAGGCACTGGATGATGGATGAATATTTAAATAAAAGTCATCTTTTCTTCAAAATAGGACCTCAAACCAAATAAATGTGCACTAAAGCTTATAGGCAGTACCCCAGGATGAGGAGGAGAGATGTGCCTGGGGGAACAAGGGGCATTGAGAGGGCAGGGATGACTCAGAGGTTTGTTCCCAGAGAGATGGGCGTGGATGCTGTTGCAAGACAAAAGAGAAGTCCGTGAAGGGGGCTGTGATAGGAAGAAATCCTACACTCCAGTACAGGGGTGGAGTGATGTTTTCCTCCCTTATTTCCCTGTTTCACGTTTGTGCTCATTGTCACAATGACCTCGCCCTGATCTTTACAGTTAGACGTTGAGCTGGTCTCTTTGCCCATCTGAGCTCTGCAGTGCAGTAGGACACTGAGTCTTCCCTGAAGCATCTACAGGGCCTGGATGACCACAGTCAAGGGTGAGGACCCCACAGGGATGTGCTGATGGACGGGATGAGGATGAAGGAGACCCCATGCAGTGACTCTGAGAGGGAAGGACATACCATGGGCCACCCTCACCTGGAAGGGGCAACTCAAGAAGGCTCCAGGTCTATTTGCTGCTCTGTACTGGAAACAAGAGTGAGGATCTTGAGAAGAGGCCATTCCCCTTCCTGTGGGACTGCTTACGTGTCAATCCTGTTGCAAGAAGGACCAGCTTCTGAGTTCCCACATCCTGTGTGTCTGTCTGTCCTACCAGACACTGTGCTCTCCTACATCTGCACGGCCTGGGCCAGAGGGAGGAGACTCCATGACCCCAACCCTCATGGCCCTGCTCTACCTTGGTGAGGTTTGAGGAGAGGAGGGGAAGCCCTAATCTGATAGGGACTCCACCCCAGAGTCAGGCCCTGGTCTTTCAGGAGATCGCAGGTCTCAGGAAGCTCATGGGGAGGAGGGTTCTGCTCAGGCTTCATGGACAATCTCTCACAGGGAACTCTCTTCCAGGGTTGAGTGTGAGCCCAAGGACCGCAGTGCAGGCAGGTGAGTCTTTCTCCAGGTGTCCCAGGTCCCACTTCCTTAATGGGGACAGGAGACAGCCCAGGCAGATGGGGATGGAAAACAGATTTCTGGACTGAGGGGTGGGGGCCTCTGGGAGGGTCCTGGGTCTGAGAGCTGGGGAACTCTGGGTGGGAAATATCTTGTGACCCGGCCTCTGTTTTCCTTCCAGAGACCCTCACCAAACCCACCATCTGGGCCGAGCCAGGCTCTGTGATACCCCAGGGAATGCCCGTGACCATCTGGTGTCAGGGGATACCAGGGGCCCAGGAGTACCGTCTGCATAAGAGGGGAAACCAAGAGATCTGGGCCAAACAGAATCCACTGGATCCCGGGGACAAGGCCAAGTTCTCCATCCTACACACGGCAGAGCAATATGCTGGGCAATTTTTCTGTAACTATCTCAGCCCCGCTGGTTGGTCAGAGCACAGTGACCCCCTGGAGCTGGTGGTGACAGGTGAGAGGACTCAGAGGTCCCAGCCTCAGGTCTGCCCTCAGGAAGGGGGTCTGCTCTCAGGGGTGTCTCTGTCTCACAGTCTATCCCTGGGGGACATGAGGGAGTTGTGAGCCCCATTTAACACACTGCCTCCTCCTCTCCTAGGATTCTATGGCAAACCCACCCTCTCAGCCCTGCCGAGCCCTATGGTGACCTCAGGAGGGAATGTGACCCTCCAGTGTTGCTCATGGGAAGGATTTGGCAAGTTTATTCTGACTAAGGAAGGAGAACACAAACCCTCCTGTACCCTGGACTCACAGCGACTCCCCAGTGGGCATTTCCAGGCTCTCTTTCCTGTGGGGTCCATGACCACCAGCCACAGATGGACGTTCAGATGCTATGGCTGTTACAGGAACAAACCCCAGATGTGCTCACACGCCAGTGACTCACTGGAGATTCTGGTCTCAGGTGAGGAAGTCCCAGACCTGTCCTCTCTGTGCCCCTCTGGTCAGCTCATGGCCCTGCCCAGGAGAGCCACAGTCTTGAATGAGAATGAGGGACTCCAGGTGAGGCTCATCCAAAGGTGTCCAATCCTCAGATAAATGGGGGATAACAGGGACCTCTTACCCCTGCCCCTTCCCATTTCCCCATCACCAGAATTCTCCAGGTAGGTGGAGGGGCAGCGTTGGGGGTCCATAGTGCAGACGAAGGAGAGGAGAGTGAGCAGAGGTGGGGTCTCTGGGGGAACCTCCAGTCTCTCACTCTTTTTTTGTCCTTTTCCTAGGACCCACTGTTGACCCCAGTCCCTCACCCTCTAGACCACAGTTGACAGTTGGTGAGTCACTGAGGCCCCTTGGTCAGAGGGAGCACAGAGCACCCCAAGGCAGGTCTCAGAGTCTCTCAGAGGATCTAATGCCCCCTCAGATACTCAGCATGGGCTTGTCTCCTAGGGGAGCTGGGAGTCAGGCAGGGATACTGGAGGGACCTCAGGGCATGAGGGGGTCTGAGGCTGGACAGATGAAGGATGGGGTGGTCATTACAGAGGGCAATGTTGGTAGCCCAGCCTGGGGGGTCATCCCGGCTTAAGAGGGGGTGGCCAATCCTCTGCCTCTCATCTCCCCATCCTTGATTTTTGATATATGGCGTGGGATCCAGTGGGGAGTCTCAGAGGTCCCTGGGATGGTGATTTTGGATGGCACCATTTCTATCTCAGCCTCAGTTTTTCCACATGTATTAGAGGAGAGTTCTGGCTCAGATCTCAGAGGACATCTCAGTTCTGACCCTATAGGGATGCTGTCCCAGGTCTGCAGAACAGAGGGGCGGGCAATTTTGGGTTGTTGGGGCAGCAGGGAAGAGCAGAGCAATAACACCAGTGGTCTCCAGAGCACTTTCCTATCAGCCTGTGGTCTCAGCCTGATCTTATTGAAGGAAAAAATCAAAACCAAACGAAAATAACTGATGGCTTGGAGGTCAGGCTCGACAGGATGTAAATTCCTGCTCTGTCACTTCCTGGCTGTGGGACTGTGGACAAGTCACATTCCCTCTCTGAGTTTCAGTTTCATTGTCTGTGAAACCTGTCTCCTACTGTCTCCCTCACAGGTTTGCTAAAAGACTTAGGTGAGACCCCAGAGTGAAAGTTGTGCCTGTGGGAAGGGCCCACCCAGTGTCAGGAAATGGCAGATCCATCCTCACTGTCCCTTCCCAGATATGCAGACTGAAAAGTCAGACAGACCCTGCATCTGAGTGTGGGATCAGCTAGATGGAGGACAGATCATGCCTGGAATCGGGGCTTGGGGAGAGCACAGTGTCCATCCTACACAGACCCCAGTTCTGAGCACTCAATTTTAGGTCCCCCGAAGCCTCTGATGGGCTGGTGAATGAGAGTGACAGTGAGGAGGTGCATGACCTCTAGCTAAAGGAGAGGACTGGGGCACATGAGGACGAGTGGACACGCTGTTCCAATCAGATAGGGAGCCCCAGAGCCCAAAGCTGGTGTCTGCAAGGGGGAAGCATGAGGAGACCACAAGGGAACTGACTGTCCTGAGTTCAAATCCCAGCTCTGCAACTTCCTGGCTGGTGACCTGGGGCACATGATTAACCTCTCTGAGCCTCATTTTCCTTGTCTATAAATGGATGGAGTTGGGTGTGGCATTCCTATGTTGCATGATTGCTGTGACGGTTAGAGGAGATGAATTCACATACCCCAGCATGTGCCTGGCACACAGTGGGTACTCAAATAAGTGGCATCATCGGTTCATTCATGACATCACTTGTGCCCAAGGTCTTGAAATGTACCAGAAAGTTCTGGTCGGGGTCTCAGTGGCCTTCGTCTTGCTGCTCTCCCTCCTCCTGTTCTTTCTCCTCCGACATCTGCACCAGAACAAAAGCAGCAAATCAGGTTAGTATAAGACAGAAGACCTGGAATATCTAGAGGTGAGACCTTACTCTTAAGACCTGTGAAGTGGCTCCCTAGGACACCAGCCAACATATAGCACCAAAAAGACAGAAAAATTGTTCAGTTTCCAAAATTCTCCAAACTGTTCTAGGTTTCTAGAAAGCTCTTTCCATCCCAACTTCCACTGTGTAATCTTCTTGGGCAGAGATCTGGGGTTCCCAAGAAGAGTGAGTGTGAGGGCAGGAGTCCAGTGTGGACATAGCAGGGGTGTACACAAAACCTGAGGGACCATGCTGGGCATGGGGATGGGGAGCCATGTGAAGGTGTCATCATGGTCCTGTAGCCAGGAGCGGTGGTGAGGAGTGGGGGAGAATGTTGAGGTGGTTGGGAGATTAGTTGTTTTGAGAAAATATGTAAATACATTGGGATTTAAGGGAGCTAAGTTACTTAGTGTCTGTGAAAGGATTTATAAATGTGCAAAGGCAGTTGGCCAGAAAAACTGTGAGGTGTTCTATTGGAATCGGAAATGCTGGTATGACATCATTAAAAAAATTATATATATATGTGTGTGTGTATATATACACGTCAGTTGATGTAGAAATACTTATAGGGGTAAGTATTTGTTATTGTGCATCTGTGCACATACATATGAAAGCATATGTCTCAGCTATGTCCACACATAAGACAGAAACACAATGAAAGCCCAAAAGCAATAAGCAAACCAATCATCCAGATCTTGGTTTCTGAATACCATCCTCTATTCAAAAGAATTAGGGCTCAGCAGAGAAATTCTTTATTTGTTATTTATTTATTTTTTATTGAGGTTGCATTGGTTTATAATATTATATAAATTTCAGGTGTACATCATTATATTTCAATTTCTGTGAAGACTACATCGTGTCTACCACCCAAAGTCTAGTTTCCGTGTGTCACCATACAACCATGCCCCTTTACCCCTTTTGCCTTCCCTCCTCCCCCCTTCCCCTCTGGTAACCACCAATATGTTGTCTGTATCCATGTGTTTGTTCACATATGAGTGAAATCATACAGTATTTGGCTTTCTCTTTCTGACTTATTTCACTTAGCTTAATGTCCTCCAGGTCCATCCATGTTGTCACTAGTGGGACAATTTCATCTTTTTTTTTACGTCTGAGCAGTCTTCCATTGTATGTATATATATGCCATGTCTTCTTTATCCAATCATCTGTTGATGGGCATTTAGGTTGCTTCCAAGTCTTGGCTATTGTGAATACTGCTGCAATGTACATAGGGGTGTGTATATCTTTTCAAATTAACCTTTTCATGTTCTTTGGACAAATACCCAGAAGTGGTGTAGCTGTATCATACGGTAGTTCTATTCTTAAGTGTTTGAGGAATCTCAATACTGTTTTCCATAGCAGCTGCACCAGTTTGCATTCCCACCAGCAGTGTAAAATTGTTCCTTTTCCCCATACCCTCTCCAACACTTGTTATTTTTGTCTTTTTAATAATAGCCATTCTAACAGGCGTGTGGTGATATCTCATTGTAGTTTGGATTTGCATTTCCCTAGTAAATAGTGGTGTTGAACATTTTTTCATGGGCCTGTTGGCTATCTGTATATCTTCTTTGGAAAAATGTCTACTTGGATCCTCTGCGAATTTTTTGATCAGGTTATTTGTTTTTTTGTTGTTGACTTGTATAAGTTCTTTATATATTTTGGAAATTAACCCCTTGTTGGATATATGATTTGCAAATATTTTCTCCCAGTTGTTGGGTTGTCTTTTCATTTTGTTCACAGTTTTCTTTGCCTTGCAGAAGCTCTTTAGTCTGATGTACTTCCATTTGTTTACTTTTTCTTTTGTTTTCCTTGCTTGAGAACACATGGTATTCAAAAAGATACTGCTAAGACTGATGTCAAAGAGTGTACTGCCTGTTTTTTCCTGGGAGTTTTATGGTTTCAGGTCTTACATTCAAGTCTTTAATCAATTTTGCATTAATTTTTGTGCATGGTGTAAGATAATGGTTTACTTTCATTTTTTTGCATATGGCTGTCCAGTTTTCCCAACACCATTTATTGAAGAGACTTTCCTTTCTCCATTGTATGTTCTTGGATCCTTTGTCAAAAATTAGCTCTCCATAGACGTGTGGGTTTATTTCTGGGCTCTCAATTCTGTTCCATTGATCTGTGTGTCTGTTTTTCTGCCAGTACCATGCTGTTTTGATTACTATAGCTTAGCCTATAGTATTTATACTATACTCAGTGATTAATTATACTCAGAATTGCTTTGGCTATTTGGGGACTTTTGTTGTTCCATATAAATTTAAGGATTCTTTGTGCTATTTCCATGAAAAATGTCACTGGGACTTTGTTAAGGATTGCACTGAATCTGTAGATTGCTTTAGGAAGTATGGGCATTTTAACTGTGTTAATTCTTCCAATCTATGAGCACAAAATATCTTTCCATTTCTTTGTGTCCTCTATGATTTCTTTCAACAATGTTTTATAGTTTTTATTGTATAGTTCTTTCACCTCTTTGGTTAAGTTCATTTATAGGTATTCTATTCTTTTTGTTATAATTGTAAATGGGATTGCATTCTTGATTTCTCTTTCTGCTAGTTCACTGCTAGTGTTTAGAAACACAACTGATTTTTGTATGATGATTTTGTACTCTGTAACTTTACAGTATTGAAGAAAAATATCACTCGTAAAGGCAAATATACAGGTAAGAGAGTAGATCAACCACCTATAAAGATAGTATGAAGGCCAAAAGACAAAAGTATTAAAATCATCTTTATCTATGATAAGAGGTTAAGAGACAAACAAAAATAAAACAGGTAAAATATGATATCAAAAACATAAAACATGGAGGGGTGAATAAGACAGTAGTGCTTTTGTAAGAGGTCAAATTTAGCAGATCATCTACTTGATACAGATTGTTATTTTCATAGGTAATTATACATGAGCATCATGGTAGCCACAAAACCAAAAACCTATAATAAATACGCAAAAAAATAAAGAGACAGGAGCCCAAACATGCTAAAGATAGCCATCAAACCATAAGGGAAGAGAACAAGAGAAGAAGAAAGGAAAAAAGAAGAACTAGAAAAACTTCCAGAAAAAAGTAACAAAATGGCAATATGTACATACTTATCAATAGTTACTTTAAAGTTCAATGGACTAAATGCTCCAACCAAAAGACATAGAGTGGCTGAATGGATTAAAAAACAAGACCCATATATATATGTTGCATACAAGAGACACACTTCAGATCTACAGACACTCGGAAACTGAAAGTGAATGAATAGAAAAAGATATTCCATGCAAATGGAAACAAAAAGAATGCTTGGTTAGCAATTCTTATATCAGAGAAAATAGACTTTAAATCAAAAACTTTAATAAGAGACAAAGAAGAGCATTACATAATGATAGAGGGAACAATCCAACAAGAAGACATAATACATGTAAACATCTATGCATCCAACATAGGAGCACCTAAATACATAAAGAAAATATTAACAGACATAAAAAGAGAAGTTGACAGTAACACAGTAATAGTAGGGGAATTAAACACTCTACTTACTCCAATGGATAGATAATCCAGACAGAAGATCAATAAGGAAAGATTGGCCTTAAATGACACATTAGACCAGACGGACTTAGTAGATATATACAGAACATTCCATCCAAAAACTTCAGAATACACCTTCTTTTTGAGTAGACATGGAGCATTCTCCAGGATAGATCACGTATTAGGCCACAAAACAAGTCTCAAAAAATTTAAGAAGATTGAAATAATACCAACCATCTTTTCTGACCACAATGGTATGAAATTGGAAATCAACTAAGAGAAGAAAACTAGAAAAGTCACAAATATGTGGAGATTAAACAAAATGCTACTGAATAACTGTAGAGTTAACAAGAAGTCAAAGGAGAAAACAAAAAATACCTGGAGACAAAGGAAAATGAAAATATGACATACCAAAATTTATGGGATACAGCAAAAGTGGTAAGAGGGAAGATTATAGCAATAAAGGCCTACCTCAAGAAACAATAAAAATCTCAAATAAACAATCTAAGAATACACCTAAAGGGACTAGAAAAAGAAAAAGAAACAAAGCCCAAAACTAGTAGAAGGAAGAAAATAATAAAAATTAGAGCAGAAATGAATGAATTAGAGAATAAAAAGATGATAGAAGAGCCGACCCAGTGGCGTAGTGGTTTAATTCACATATTCCAGTTCGGTGGCCCGGGGTTCATTGGTTCAGATCCTGGTGGTAGACCTGCTCATTGCTCATCAAGCCATGCTGAGGCAGTGTCCCACATAGAAGAAGGAGAAGGACCTACAACTAGGATATAGAACTATGTACTGGGGCTTGGGGAGAAAAAGAGGAAGATTGGCAACAGATGTTAGCTCAGGGCCAATTTTCCTCAAAAAAAAAGACAATAGAAAAGATCAATAAAATTAAGAGCTTGTTCTTTGAAAAGGTAAACAAAATTGACAAACCTTTAGCTAGGCTCACCAAGAAAAAAGAGAATGCTCAAGTAAATAAGCTCAGAAATGAAAGAGGAGAAATTACAATGGATACTACAGAAATACAAAGGATAAGAGAAAACTACAAAAAGCTGTATGTCAACAGATTGGATAATCTAGAGGAAATGGATAAATTCTTAGAATCATACAACCTTCCACAACTGAATCATGAAGAAAGAGAAAATTTGAATAGTCTGATCACCAGTAAGGAGATCGAAACTGTAATCATAAACCTCCCAAAAAACAAAAAGAGATTTAAATAGTAATCAAAAACTTCCCAAAAAACAAAAGCCCAGGACCAAAAGTCTTCCCTGATGAATTCTACAAAACATTCAAAGAAGACTTGATACTTATCTTTCTCAAACTCTTCCAAACAATTGAAGAGGACGGGTCAGTTCCTAACTCATTCTATGAGGCCAACACACCCTGATACTAAAACCAGATGAGGACAACACAAAAAAAGAAAACTAAGATATTTTATAGGCCAATATCACTGATGAACATAGATGCAAAAGTCCTCAACAAAATGTTAGCAAGTTGAATATAATACATTAAAAGGATCATACACCATGATCAAGTGGGATTTATTCCAGGGATGCAGGGATAGTTCAAAATCTGCAAATCAATCAACGTGATAGACTACATTAACAAAATGAAGAATAAAAATCACATGATCATCTCTATAGATGCAGAGAAACATTCGACAAGATACAGTATCCATTTATGCTAAAAATTCTGAATAAAATGGGTATAGAAGGAATGTACCTTAATATAAAAAAGGGTATATAGGGCCGGCCCCATGGCTTAGCGGTTAAGTGCATGTGCTCTGCTACTGGTTAGGATCCCGGGCGCACACCAACGCACCACTTCTCTGGCCATGCTGAGGCCTCGTCCCACATACAGCAACTAGAAGGATGTGCAACTATGACATACAACTATCTACTGGGGCTTTGGGGGGGGGGGAAAGGAGGAGGATTGGCAATAGATGGTAGCTCAGAGCCAGTCTTCCTCAGCAAAAAGAGGAGGATTAGCATGGATGTTAGCTCAGGGTTGATCTTCCTCACACACACACAAAAAAGGCCATATATCACAAACCCACAGCTAACATCATACTCATTGGTGAAAAACTGAAAGCTATTCTTCTAAGCACAGGAACAAGGCGAAGATGCTCACTCTCTCCACTTTTATTTAACATAGTATTGGAAGTCATAGCCAGAGCAATCAAGGAAGAAAAAAAATAAAAGGGATCCAAACTGGAAAGGAAGAAGTAAAGCTGTCACTATTTGCAGATGATGTAATTTTATATAGAAAACTCTAAAGAATCCACAAAAAAAACTATTAGAAATAATAAACGGATACAGTAAAATAGCAGGGTACAGAAATTCTTTATTTCAGGTTGAGACAAGGTGAGAAGTAGAGGGATGCTGGAGCATCTTATTGTTGCCAGAAAGTGCAAAAAATCTCAAATAATGATGGAGACAATTCAAAATGACACAGGTGCAAGCTGGAAGGAACTTCTTCTGGAAAAAGACTAAATTAATCTAAGCATCTAAGTAAATAACGTGAGTATTGGATTACAACGCATTGAATAAAACAGAAATCCATTGGTTCATAGTGATATATACAAATGAATGAATAAATAAACAAACACATGGGAAAACTTCAGAGTAGAATGCCAACTAATCAATGCAGGAGTAATGAAAAGAGATCATTGTTACTTAGTTACCATCATAGTGGATGATCAGGTGAAAGTCATCAATGGATTCTAACAATGACAGTAGTATGTTTGAAGAGCGTCATGATATTGGATGAATACTCTAATAACTACCCCCAGATACCAATCAAATTCCAAGGGAAAATGGGGCTTCACCATGAGAGACCTGGCAGATACATTCTTGATTGGGTGATCAGAGTGAAGATCACCAGGGATAGGACAGGTGGACATCCCGAGCCCCTGATGTCAAGGGACATGATCACAGACTCATTTATGGTGTGTTGATCCAAGAATGCATGACCTGAGTCTGCTCATAGTTAGACATTGGATAGAACCAGGCTGAGGGTCACCCTGCAGAATGCAAATCCTTCATTCTTGAAGATAGTCAAGTGAACAAGGGACAGAGAAAGACTGAGGAGTTCTTCCAGATTGCAGGAGACTGATGACACAGGGCAAATGAGGGCAACATTTATTCCTGAGCAAAACCCTGGACCAGAAGGAAAAGAAATGCTGTTAGGCAGTTGGTGGAACATGAATTGGGAGTGAAGATTTGGTGAAAGTGTTGCATCAATGTAGATCTCCTGACTGGGAGTTTAGGGTTAGTAGACAAGTGTTCACGTTTATGGGAGGCACATGCTGGTGTATTTAGTGGTGATGGTGCATTATATCAGAAAAAATTATCTATCTGTCTATCATCTATCTATCTATCTATCTATCTATCTACTTCTGTCTGTCTGTCTGTATGTATGTCTACCTATGGGTGTGTGCATATGTTTATGTATATGTGTATAGATACATACATGATAGCCCTCTCCTCTCTCTCTCTCTCTCTCCCTCATGATTTTCTCTTTGTCTCGATCTCCATCTCTATCTCATTTCCATTTCTCTCTGGAAAAGTATTACCAAATCAGGTATGTAGGTCAAGGTGATGTGGGAATAAATACAAGTTCTCATAAATTTTTCTGTAGAAAAGAAAATTATTATAAAATCATTTAGAATGAAGAGATTTAATTAAGAACAGACTTAGACTTCGAAAAATATCCTTTCCATTTTATAAAAATTTGTTTAAATCATCCTTGCAAGTTTTGTGTGTTACAGTTTAGTCTTGTTTAATGTGAATTCCAAATGGACGGGGTGGGGGTGTATAGACAAGACTTTGTAAGGGCTCAAATACTCTGAGATCTTAATGAAGCCCTGGGAGCCCGGTTCTGGGTAGTTTAAACACTGATTTCTAACTTTATCCAGGTACTTCAGATCCTGAAGCTAAGACCAGAACCTCACAGAAAAGGTAATTTCTCCCCAATGACCCTCCCCTGACCTCCCGCCACCACCTGAAGCTGCTTCACCACCACCTAATGCTCCTGTTTTCCCCCCTCAGCTCCAGCTCCACGGCTCAAGTCCAGGAGGAGAACCAGTGTAACCAGGGAGGAGGGTGGCCCTGATGGGATATGGGGGCAGGGAGATTGGTTGGTGAGGGTTCTTGGCTTTGGGGTGAAGCAGCATGAAAAATTCCAAGTCTGTGTGATCCCAGGCACATCCCTACCTCTTGCTGGGCCTCAGTTTCCCCACTCAAGGAAGGGATGGGGGTGTGGGACTGCAGGATTTCAGGAATCTTGGCATGAGGTAGAAGCTTCTCATTCTCCAGATGCTGCCGTGGGAGATTACCAACCTGATGAGGACAAAGACATGGACGGTCAGGTAAGCCCCCTGCTCCTGTCCGGGCACCAAGCACAGTCTTGTTAATAAGCTAAATCCACCAGCTGCTTCTCCCTCCTCCTGTCACTTGGCTCTCAGCAGCATCTGGCCTCACACTTCCTCTTGAAAGATGATACATGCAGGCTGCTGGGACACCATAGTGTCCCAGCAGCAGGGTGGGGTTTTCCCCAGTGGGATTTTCCTGATTCCATGTGGGCTTCTCCTTCTGGGTCTCCTTACTTGGGTCTGTTAATCATTGGTCCTCCATGTCTCATAATGGTAGTGCTGCCAGGGACAGTTGTATAGTCTGTGCACTGCACAATAGGGATCATGGATTTGAGATCCTACTGGTGGGATCTGTGAGGTATGTCTTTTCTTATTCACACAGAGGCCCACTATAGACTAGCTCATACCTGCACTAGGACCCTCTGCCTTCATTTTTCTCTGTTTACTCTCTTTTCTCTGATTTTGTGGATTTAGGTGCAGTGGAACTGCACAATAACGTGCCTTGAGTGTAATGGTTGGCATTTGGCTCCTACTCTCACAGAAAGCCCACCCAGCCATTTTGTTAACCTCACCATGAGACAATTTTATGTGGTCACATTTATTTAATCCCAGGTGTAGCTGGAACATCTCTGTGCTTATGATTCCACAATCATTTCCAGCCCTGACCCTGTGCCTGAGCATCAGCCTCATAGATCCACCTACCCGTCCATCCAGCAGGCATTTCAAGGTCACACACACAATTCTTAAATCTCCCCAAAAGAGTTGTTTCTCTCTCAGTGTTCACTTCCTCCAAAGAATCCAGAAGTCTTTCTCTATTCTTCCCTTTTCCTTATCCCCACACCAATGTCTAGAGACATTTTGTTGTCACGGCTGGGAGGGGAGATGCCAGTGTCCTCTAGTGGCCAAAGATGCTGCTCAATGTCCTACATTCCACACTATGTCCCCAATGACAATCGTCTGGCCAAGACGCCAATCCTTCTGAGTGGAGAAACATCATCCTCACTAAAGCGGTTCACTCACTCTCTACTCCATCACTATTTCACTTTCTTCCTAACTCTTATCTCCACCCCAGATTACCTTGTTTCCTTGTTTATGGCCTGTTCCCAACACAGTGACCATGAATTCCTTGCGGGCAGGGCCGTTATCTGTCTGCTTCCTGGCCCCCTGGCAAGTGCCCCGTCTCTGTCTCTGTCTCTCTCTATATATATATGTATATGTATGTATGTATTTATATTTATGTATGTATATATATTATATATGTGTATGGAGTGAAGTGAATGAATGAAAACTTAATGAATGTCCTTTAAGACCCCTAGTTTCCCTCACATTAGTTCATTCATTTAGTCAGTGAGTCAACAAATGTTTGTTGGGAATCTCTGACAAGGCTCTGTCTTAGACTAGGTGTTATAAACATGATTGAAAACGTATCTGAACAAGAGAATCAGATGATCTGATTTGTGTTTTAAAATCAAGTCTCTGGCTTCTGGGAGGAAACGTAACTGAAGAGGGACAAATGTGGAAACAAGGAGAGGAGTTCACCCCCTCAATGTCTCCCCCAGCAGAGCGCTGGCAATGAAGACCCTCAGGGAGTGACGTACGCCCAGATGAACCGTGCAAGTTGCAGGCGGGGGGTGGACACCCTGCCTTCCCCCCTGTCAGAGAGATTTCTGGAGACAGAGGACAGACAAGAGGGAGAGGACAGTCAGGTGGGTCCTCTGCGTTCCTGGAACCCCGGCTTCTCCCCACCCCAGGCATATCCTTGACTCTCATTCTTCCCCCTCCAGGCTACTGCATCTGAAGACCCCCCAGATGTGACCTACGCCCAGCTGCACAGTTTGAATCTTGGACAGGAGACAACCACAACCCCTTCCTCCCAGGCAGGGGGCCTCCCAGCTGAGCCCAGCGTGTATGCAGCTCTGGCCATCCTCTAGCCCAGGAAGGACCCAGACCCCACCTTCCAGGGGGTGGGGGGGAGACTACAGCAGCCCCAGAAGGCAGTAGGGCTGCCCCCAGTGGACCCTCATCTGATGAACCAGAGCCTGGGGGCCTTTTGTAAGCAAGCAGGACATCCCAAGACTTTAGAAGTCACCTAACTCTGCAGATGAATGTAAATATTAGCCTTATATTATTAGAAATAAAGCAATACACTTCTACATAACCAATGACCGAGAGTAGACAACCGAAATGAAGATAGAACTTTTTTTGCTTAAATGATAATGCCAAATCTTATACACCAACACATAGTTTTACTTAAATGGTAATGCAAATGTTATATATCAAGATCAAATGAGAAAATTAAGTGCCTCAATAAGATTATTAGAAAAGGAAGAAAGCCTGAACATCAACAACCTAGGTGAACATCTAAAGAAGTTAGAAAAAGAGCAGCAAACTCATACCATGACTGTGGATGAAGGAATATAATAATAATAAAGAATATATATTTATATGGAATGAATAAAAAAAGAGAAAAATCAGATGTGTTAGTCTGCTTGGGCTGCTATAACAAAAGGCCATAGACTGAGTGTCTTAAACAACAGAAATTTATTTGCTCACAGTTCTGGAGGCCAGGGAGGCCAAGACCAAGTTGTGGACAGGCCAGTGTCCTTTGAGGGCTCTCCCCTTGGGTTGTGGGCGACTGCTCTCTCGTTTCTGCTCACATGGCCTTTCCTTGGTGGGTGTGAGGTGGAGAGAGAGATCCCTGGTGTCTTTTCTTATAGGGACACTAACCTGTCTAATCAGAAGCCCATCCTTACAATCTCATTTGTCCTTAATTCCTTCCTTAAAGGGCCCTTCTTCAAATTCAGGCACACTGGGTATTAGGGCTTCAATATGAATTTTAGGAGGGCACAAACATTCCGTGCACAACATTCCACTCTTGAGCCTTCCAAATTCTTGTTCTTCTCCCACGCAAAACACATTCATTCCATTTCTCCAGTCCCCCCAAATCCCCACTCATTCCAGCATCAACTATCAAGTCTGAAATCCAATGTCTCATCTAAATATCATCTAAATTGGACATGGGTGAGAGTGGAGGTAAGATTCATCCAGAAGCAGAGTTCCTCTGTAGTTGTGAAACTGTGACCCAGACAAGCTACGTGCATCTTTTTTTTTAACAGTTTTATTAAATAAATTTTTGTTTATTTATTTCCCCCCCAAGCACTAGTAGATAGTTGTATGTCATAGCTGCACAGACTTCTAGTTGCTGTAGCTTTGTGCTTCTAAAATGCAATGCTGGGGCAGTCAAAGTCCGACTTCCAAAGGGAGAAATCGGAAAGAAGACAGGGGTGATGTGTTCCAAGCATGTTCAATACCTCGTGTGATTTTGTGAGGCCCCTTCTGCTGCTCTGAGCAGACACCATCTGACCTGTTGAAATCAAGGCAGTGACCCAACCATTGAAACCAAGGAGGCAGTCCTGATGACCTCTGAACCGCCTTTATGGTCGCCATTTGCTTTTCATGAAGAAGAGTACATGTTTCAGCTGGGTAGCTCTATGGTCCCATCCTGTAAATCTAAGAAGTCTGAAGTCTTTCATTCATTTTCTCCCGTCTCCACCTGCTTCAGTTCAAACTGGCAGTGTTTCTGCTGCACAATCTCTTCACCTCATTACCAACTGATAGTCCATCCCCACCTTTGGGATTCTCTCCCAAACACACTTTTTCATTTGTTGCAGTATGGACAGCTGAGAATTTTTCAAATCTATAAGTTCTGGGTCCATTCGCTTAACAATTCATTCTTCCATTCATCCCTCTCCTCTTGAATTGTACTATAAACAGTCAGGAGGATCCAGCCCACATATCAACATTCTTCAGCTAAATATACAATTCCATGGCTCTCAAGTTCTATCTTCTACAAACATCTGAACACAATTCAGCCAAGTTCTTTGCCACTTTATAACAAGGATCACCTGTTCTCCATTGTTAATAATTCATTCTTCATTTCCATCTGAGGTCTCACTTGAATGGACCTTACTGTGCTTATTTCTACCAACATTCTGTTCATGATTAATCGTGTATTCCCTAAGAAGATGAGACTTTTTCTCCAGCTCTTCTCTTTTCTTTCTGACCTTTCAACAGACTCGCCTTTAACCTCCGTATATCTATCAACAGTCTGTCCGCAGCACTTAGACTTTTCGTAGCATGCACTTCAAAACTCCTCCATGTTCTTCCGTTACTAGTTTCAGAGCTGATTCCACATTTTAGGTAGTTGTTACAGCAGCACCCCACGTCTCAGTACCAAAATCCATACAGTCATACGTCGCTTAACAACAGGAAGACATTCTGAGAAATGTGTTATTAGGAGATTTCATCATTTTTCAAACAGCAGAGAGTGCACTTACACAAACCCAGATGGTATACCCTACTACACATCTAGACTATGTGGTATTAATCTTACAGGACCACTCTTGTGTATGCGGTGTTCCACTCACTGAAACATCGTTATGTGTCTCATGACTATATTATTCCTCTCAGGCTTCTGTAACAAAAAATCATAGACTGGGTGATTTAAGCAATAGAAATATATTTTCTCACAGTTCTGGAGCCTGGAAGTCCCAGATCAAGGTACAGTAGGGTTGTGTCTGGTGGGGGCTCTCCCCTGGGATTGCAGACCGCCCCTTCTTACTGTGGCTCACAGAACCTTTCCTAAGTGTGAGAACATGGAGAAAGACAGAGAGCGAGCTCTCTGGTTTCTCCTCTTATAAGGACACTAATGTTATCAAGTCAGGACTCCAGCTTTATAACCTCATTTAACCTTAATTACTTTCTCAGAGGCCTCAGCTCCAAATACAGCCACACTGGGGGTAAGGTTTCAACATATGAATTTGGGGGACACAAGCATTCAGTCAATAAGATTAATAGAGCCAAAAATGTTTATTATTGATTATTCATAAAATGTATAAAATCCTGGGAACACTGACAAGAAATAGAGATAAGATGTAAATTACTCACATCAGAAATGAAAAAGAGACATCAGTACAGATTGCACAAACTTTTATAGTGTCAACCTAAACCAAGAGGTAAACTGAGATAAGCTCCAATTACCAAAAATTGAGTTTATTCATGAATAGCAGAGGGATTGCAATTCTCAACAGGACAACTGTAGCAATCTGCTGGTGAGGGCTTTGAGGGTTTGGGATGGGCTGTGTTTATGGGCAAGGAGTGCACAGAGCAGGGCTTTTAGCTAGCATCCAAGCAGCAAGTTGATTGGTTTGACAATGAGGAGAGGTTCTGGGTGGATGTTCATTGGTTGAGGGATAAGTTTCCATTTTCTGTAAATCTGGCATTTATGAGAAATCAATCTTTCAGTCCTTAAGTTTCATTTTCCTGAGGACACATGTGTGGAATTCCCCATTTCTTATCCTTCAGTTCTGTTTTAGATTGAAATCCTTTCACAATAGATGTAAATGGACTGTGTGAAGAACATTATCCAATTTGGATAAAATGGACTAATCCCTCTAAATTTTTCCAAAACAATCTCAAGAATAAATAGAAAATCTGAATCACCTTTGAGCTATGAAATACATTATATCTAAAAATTAAAATTATCCCACAAAATTAACCCCAGATCCAGCAAGATTCCCAGGTGACTCCTTCCAAACACTATGGAAGATTAAACGCTAGTCTTATGGACATTTTTCTAGAGCAAACACAGTCCCATACATATTCATAGGCTAGCAAGAAAACCTGACAAGGATATTTCAAGAGAGGAAAATCACACTTCAGTCTCCCACATAGACTCAGATGAAAAATAACTTTTAAAACGGGGAAAAACTCTGACTACAGTATTATTGTTCATCCACACAGGCAGTGGGTGGTAGAAAAATATTTAAATAAAGATCAATTTTCTTGGAAAAATCAGAGCTCTAATCACTCATTGTCCCCTAAAGCTGAAGACAGGACCCCAGGATGAGGAGAGGAGCTCTGCCCAAGGGAACAAGGGGTCTGAGGAGGCAGGAAGGACTCAGAGGTTTGTTCCAAGAGAGATGGGGATGGACACTGTTGTAAGAAAAAAGAGAAGTCTATGAAGCAGGCTGTGATAGAAAGAAAGCCCATACTCCAGGGCCAGGCGAGGAATGATGTTTCCTTCCCTTATTTCACTGTATTTTTCCATTGTGCTCATTGTCACAATGACCTCGACTTGAACTGTACAGTTAGATTTTGAGCGTGTGTCTCTGCTGATCTGAGCTCTGCAGTGCATCTTCCCTGAAGCGTCTCCAGGGCCTGGATGACCACTGTCCATGGTGAGGACCCCACAGGGATGTGCTGACATATGGGCTGAGGATGAAGGAGACCTCACTGGGGAGGCTCTGAGAGGGAAGGATATGCCCTTGGTCACCATTACCCAGAAGGGGCATCTCCGGGTTTATTTGCTGCTCTGTCCTGGAAATGAGAGCCAGGCTTTTGAGAAGAGGCAGTTCCCCTTCCTGTGGGGCTGCTGATGTGACAACTCCATGAGGGGAAGGACTAGCCTCTGAGTGGCCACACCCTGAGCGTCTACCTGTCCTGCCATGCACCATGGTCTACTCTATCTGCACAGCTGGGGCCAGAGAGAGGAGATGCCGTGACTCTGACACTCATGGCCCTGCTCTGCCTTGGTGAAAGTTGGGGGGGGAGCGGAAGCCTAGTCTTGGAGGGATCCCACCCCACAGTCAGGCCCTGGTCTGTCAGGAGACCCCAGGACTCAGGAGGCTCATGGGAAGGAGGGATTCTGCTCAGGATTCAGGGATAAATCTCTCACAGGGAACTCTCTTCCAGGGCTAACTGTGGGCCCCAGCACCCCAGTGAAGGCAGGTGAGTCCATCCCCAGGTGTCCCAGATGCCACTTCCTCACTGGGGACAAAGGGCCACACTTGGGCAGTTGGGGACTGGGAACAGAAGCTCTCGGCTGAGTGACGGGGGACATCTGTGAGGGTCCTCAGGCCGAGAGCTGGGGAACTCGGGGTGGGGAGTGTCTTGTGACTCAGCTTCTAATTTCCTTCCAGGGACCCTCCCCAAACCTACCATCTGGGCTGAGCCAGGCTCTGTGATCCCCTGGGGGATACTTGTGACCATCTGGTGTCAGGGGATACTGGAGGCCCAGGAGTACCGTCTGGATAAAGAGGGAAGCCCAGAGCCTGGGACTAGACAGAAACCACAAGAGCCTCAGGACGAGACCACATTCTCCATCCCACAAACGACAGAGCAATATGCAGGGCAATATCGCTGTTGCTATCTCATCCCCACTGGCTGGTCAGAGCACAGTGACCCCCTGGAGCTGGTGGTGACAGGTGAGAAGACACTCAGGGGTCCCAGCCTCAGGATCTGCCCTCAGGAAGGGGGTCTGCTCTCAGAGGGTCTGTCCCTTCTCACAGACCAGCCCTGGGGGATATGAGGGAGGTGTGAGCCCCATTCAACACGCTGCCTCGTCCTCTCCTAGGATTCTACAGCAAACCCACCCTCTCAGCCTGTTGAGCCCTGTGGTGACCTCAGGACAGAATGTTACCCTCCACTGTGGCTCATGGCTGTGATATGACAGGTCAATTCTAATGAAGGAGAACACAAGCTCTCCTGGACCCTGGACTCGCAGTTACACCCCAATGGCAGTTCTAGGCTGTCTTCCCTGTAGGCCCTGTGATCCCCTTCCACAGGTGGATGTTCAGATGCTATGGCTGTTGCAGGAACTTCCCCCAGGTGTTGTCACAGTCTAGTGACACCCAGAGCTCCTAGTCTCAGGTGAGGATGTCCCTTTATTGACCATGAATGTCTTAGGGCCTGAGACAGGTCCTCAGGAGAGCCCCTGGTGGGATGATGAGGTGAAAAGATCCCAGGGATTCTGAGGCCAGAGACACAGAGAGTGAGATGCAGTGAGAGCTAGAGACTCAGGAAGAGAGAAGGGTCTTCACATCGCTCATCTGAGGCTCCTTCTCCCCTGTCAGGAATCAACTGAAATGTCATCTCCAAGGGTGACCTTCACTGATGACACAGCTCAGAACAGTCCTGCCTCCTCATCTATTAAATTCTCCCTCTCTCTTTGTATATACGCACACTTACACATATCTATAGTTACCTTACATATATCTAGAATTTTATTTTTGCATATGCATACATATATATTATATGCATATGCATACATATATATTATAAGTATAAACATAAATATATATAATCCTCATTTAAAAATATTTATCCAACTAACTAACATATTTCATCTGATGTGGGTTTACATGTTTTCTATTGGTCTACTCAACTACATTCACACTCCAGAAAATCAGAAACACTGTCTTAATGAATCACTGACTTAACACTACCATTTGCAAGAAATATGCATAGAAATATGTGTGTGTTTATATGTGTAAATGTGTATATGTTTGTATGTGTATATATGTAAAAATATACGACCAACCCCATATCCTTGGATCTTGAGTCCTCAGCTGTTGAATAAGAGGATACTCTCACCTCCAAGGGATTCAGCTTATACGGTCCTGTATCCCAGAGGGAACAGAGAACACACAAGAGCTCCATTACTTCTGAATGGGAGAGAAAATTCTTCTGACCTCTTGGGGCACTGCCAAAGTGTGTTGCGCTGAGACTCAGAAATGAGATCTGAATTCACACAACACAGGGAGTCCGGAGAATCCAAGGAGTCCAGAGGGAAACTGGCTTCAGCTGAGACGGGGTTCATTAAGGAAGTACATAAAACTTATGTTGTGGGAAGTGAGAGGATATCAGAACTGAGAACACACTGAAAGGTTGGACTCAGATCTCCTCACTCACACCCTCATTTTATGATTCTCAGAAGCAGCTGACAGCATGAACCCATCACACAACAAGTCAGACCCCAAGAGTGGTGAGCAGGAGAAATTCTCATCATGGGTCTGGCACAGAGGGTTGTGTCCTATCAAGGGAAGATAGGTGCCCTGGGGGCACATCCAGGGATCCTGGGGTGATTTTGGTCTGCCCTGACCTCTTTGGTCTCTTTCACCACAATACCTACCCTCACATCTCCAAGACTACACAGTGGAGAATCTCATCCGGATGGGCGTGACTGACTTGATCCCGGTAGTCTTTGGGATTCTATCTCAGGCTCCACACAGCCAGAGGACCATAGATGCAGCCAGGAGATAAACACAAGAGACAACAAACCCACTTCTCAGTGAGGTAGAACCTTGAAAATGGATCTTATGGACCCAGGAGGTTCTGAAAGAAAATCTGCAGCATATGTTGGTTGAACTCACTGCTGAGAATATTGAGATAGTAACATGGTTTGGGTGCAGGAAAATGTCTGGGTGTTCCCAGTCAAGATTCTTTCTCTACTAAACCATGGTGTTCCCCACCCCCCACCATTGTTGAATCTCCTTTACTCCCCTCTTTCTTTACTCACCCCTACGACATGTGGGTATATCCTTCAATATATACCTGAGGGTATATGTATGATGGTTTCGATCCACACCTATACATACCTTCATGCCCTGGACCACTTTTTTTTTTTTTTTGTGAGGAAGATCAGCCCTGAGCTAACATCCATGCCAATCCTCCTCCTTTTTTTCCCCCAAAGCCCCAGTAGATAGTTGTATGTCATAGTTGCACATCCTTCTAGTTGCTGTATGTGGGACGCGGCCTCAACATGGCCCGAGAAGCGGTGCGTCAGTGCGCACCTGGGGTCCGAACCCGGGCCGCCAGTAGCGGAGCAGGCGCACTTAACCACTAAGCCATGGGGACGGCCCCTGGACCACTTTTGATAAACAAAATGTGGTATCTCCATCTCATTGGACTTTTATTCAACCATAAAAGGAAAGAAGTACTGATACACACTACAGTGTGGGTGAATATCAAAATTATGAAACTAAGTAAAAGAAGGCAGACACAAAAGGTCACATTTTGTAGAATTCCATTTATAAGAAACAGACAGAAGAAGGAAACCCATAGAGACAGAAATCAGATTTGTGTTTGTCAGAGGCTGAGCTGGAGGAGGGAGTGGATACTGACTGCTTCATGTTTCTTTTGGGGTGATGTAAATTTCTTGGAACTAGATGGAAGGGGTGGTTGCAACATTGTGAACTTTCTAAATTTCAGTGAATTATGTAATTTAACAAGGTCAATATGTGTTATGTGGATTTTACATCAATAAAAGGAAATACAAGTAAAAAGAACACGGTTCCTTGTAGGTCCCTTATATCTAGAGAAGTTTCCCCATGTCCCAGCAGAGTTTTATCTGTGGTAGGATCCTCACCAGAACAGAGCTCCCCTAAGTGCCACAGAGCTTAGAGATGAACACACTGATGAATTTTCACCTTCGCTCTTGATCTGGTAGAGTATGGAATCCAGGATGATCATTCCTGCATCCTTTAA
The DNA here is from genome assembly GCA_028646465.1 of Rhinoceros unicornis. Taxonomy (NCBI): domain Eukaryota; kingdom Metazoa; phylum Chordata; class Mammalia; order Perissodactyla; family Rhinocerotidae; genus Rhinoceros; species Rhinoceros unicornis. The sequence continues at coordinate 4,985,533 of CM053541.1, read as the reverse complement.
GTCTGTGGTCATCTGCAAGTTGACCAAGGATGTGGTTTGATTCTGCTTTATATTGTTGGTTGATTAGGAGATCAGATTTGGGTGCTTCCAAGTAGCCCTTCCTACCATAAGTCTCTTACAGTGCACATCTTAATCAGGCATAGAAATGACACCAGACTGAGATTCTTCTATTCTCAGGGACTACTGACCCCATAACAACCCTGAGAGGTGGGGTAGTGATCAATTTCCTACAATGAAGAAAATGGGAGAGGGCATGTTACCTGCTCGAAGTAGATGGTCAATAAGTGTTCCCTCTTGTCTTAAATTAAAACCTATGAATTGTCTTTAATAGTGCATTTGCCCAAAGCATGGAGACAGAATCCACAGTATTAGATGAAGAGTCATGATCTGGGGGACAAGAGGTGGTGAGGAGGCAGAAATGACTCAGAGGTTTTGATGGGGAGTGATGAAGAGAAGGTGCTGCTGCTTATGGAAACAAGGAAGTCAGAGAGAGGAAGAGCTTGGGAGAAACAAAAACACAGACCCAGGACAGGTGGGAGGTTATGGTTCCCACTATGAGTCATTTGACAGTGTTATAAACATCTCCCCACACCTCCTTCTCCTCTTGGGGTCATCCATCTTGTGATAGACCCATTGGTTCCACCAGCCAACTAAAGCAGAGGGTGAAGGAGCCCTCAATTCTTCACTCTCTTCTACCTCACATACAATGAACAAATCCATAGTGCTGCCCATGATCTCTTCTTTCCGTGACCCTGATCCATCATCACAGTAAAGCTCAGTTGACAACTTAAGACCTCTTGTTGGTGCCACCCCATCAGCCTCCTTCCTGCCCCTAACCCCAGGCCCTCACTCCCTGGTGAAGTGTTTTGTTCTCATTGCCCCAAACTTATCTGTCACTGACCCTACCCTGCACAAAACACTTCCACAGGTCTCCTTCTTCCTTCAAGTAAATTCTAGCTCTCTTCACTTGACAATTCACGAGGTTGATGATCTGGCTTAGCTAAAGTCTCCAGCCCCAGAAAAGCCAGCTCCTCCTTACAAACCAAACTCCACCCAATTGACCACTTCCCTTCCACAGACACATACAACCTGAGTAATTACCACATTTGTACCTTCTCTTAGGTGGTTCCCTGAGCTGATTTCAATACAGTAGACTCCTCTCCAAACCTCCTAACCATGATAATGACAAAATACTCTTCCTGCCTCATCCCATTCAACTGTGAATGTATTTTTGTTGTGGGATTTATGTAAGTGTTACATGAGAAACCCACATAACCACTTAGATTACTGATTGCTCATCATCTTGGAGTTGGATTAATGATGGAGTTTTATCACTGTTTACATCAATACAGTCCTCCTAAAGAACAGTCCCTACAGAATGGTGCTCTTCTCAAAACATCAATCTGTTCATACATTCCTTTACTGAAAATTTTTCTGTTGTCTGAAAGATAAAAACCAGAAATTCTCACATGCTGCACAAGACCCTGTGTGACCAGGGTTCAGTGTTACCTGATTCCTCACAGTTCTTAGACTAGTTCACCCTCTTCCTGGTTGAGGATGCTGGGCCCTCACCACACTTGTGCTGACCCTACCTTGTCTCAGTTTCTCCAGAAAGTTCCCACACTCCCATCACCAAGGTTGCCAGACTTCCACATGTTATTGAGGCTGTCTGTATTCTGTTTGTCTCTTTCTCTACAACTGACCAAAACTATAGCCAAATGATTCATTGTCTAAATATCTGTGTTGTCTGTTGTCACTAATCAGAGCTCCATGAGTCCAGGAGAGGAACCGGTCAGCTTCACAAATGAATCTCGTGTCTGGACACGATAAGTGCTCAATCAACACTGGTTGATGCCCGGATGGTGGAAGAAGCAAGAATATTTGCATTTACAGAGTCTCAGGAAAGGGAAGTGATTTACCTCAGGTCACCAAGTTTCTGTAAAAGGCAGAGTCAGAATTGGAACTGAAATGGGCTGGCTCCTAGGCCCTGTGCTGTGTTCTCTACCCTCATGTTCTGGGACAAGTGTCACTCTCTGGATTTGGGTTTGACATGAGCCATGGTGGCAGTGCGTGGGCAGTCTGGTGAGTCCAGATCTGGTCTGGAAGATCCCTGGAGCCTGCTGGTCCTTAATCCCATCCTTCAGGGAGAGTAGAGTGAGGCCTTGGGAGGGGCTGTTCCCCTTCCTATGAGGCCTCTAATGAGGAACTGGTGACACGTCACACAGACTCTGTCACACCTCCTGCATCTGTCTGTCCTGCTGGGCTCTGTGGACTTTATAAGTCACCGGTGCTGCTGGGGATCATGGGATGCAGTGCCAGGACACCTACTCTCACTGCTCTTCTCTGCCTTGGTGAGTTTTGGAGAAACAAGGTCAGCCCCAGATCTGACCCCAGTGCTCAGGGGCCCAGACCAGACCTGGAGCTTCTGTGTGTGGGTGGGGGACACATTCTCACAGGAAACTCTCTTCCAGGGCTGTGTCAGGGCCCATGGGACCAGGTACAGACAGGTGAGTTCCCATTCAGACCTCCTCCTTCAGCCCAAAGAACCCCATGGGCAGCTGGAAGGATCCCAGAGGGCCTGGGCTAATGGTGACCAGTCTGGGAGGCGCCTTGAGAGACAGTTGGGGAAACTGAAGGGAGAAGGGATCCCTGGACACTTCAGGTCTGATTCCTTTCCAGGAGTGCCTCCCAAACCCTCCATCTGGGCTGACCCAGGACCCATGGTCACCACCGGGAGCCCTGTGACCATCTGGTGTCAGGGATCTGTGCAGGCTGATGTCTACCATCTGTATAAAGACAAGGTCTCCAAACCCTTGGACATGGAGGCCCCACAGGACTCCAGCAACAAGACCAGTTTCTCCATTGAATCTGTGAGTTCACACACTGCGGGGCTGTATCGGTGTGCATATAACACCAGCTGGAACGGCTGGTCAGAGCGCAGTGACCCCCTGCCACTGGTGGTGACAGGTAAGGGGGAGGAGTCGGGTCCCCTCCCCACTGTGGGCTCCTCCTCACAGACAGATGGGAATGGAGTGGGGACTCAGGGGACCTCAGCCCTCACTGTCCACACCTGAGGTATGTGGGCTGATGGTCCCCCTTTAACAAGCTCCCTCCTTCTTCCTCAGGAGAGTTCAGTGCACCCTCCCTCTCAGCCCACCCAGGCACTGTGGTGGCATCAGGAGGGAAAGTGTCCCTCTCCTGTAGCTCAGAGTTCACATTGAACACTTTCCATCTGCTGAAGGAGGGAGGAGCTGACCAGCCCAGACACGTGGACTCGAGGCACTTTCGTGGGAGGTGGCAGGCTGTCTTCCCTCTGGGCCCCATGAACACCTCCCATGGGGGCACCTACAGATGCTATGGTTCTCCCAGCTCCTCCTCCTATGTGTGGTCACACCCCAGTGACCCTCTGCATCTCGTGGTGACAGGTGAGGGTGCCCCTGGGACCCCAAAGTGACTGATGTAAGCCTTGAGCTCAGTGGACCCTTGAGGGGGATGGGGGGTTGGTGACTTGGCCTCCTGGGGCCTGAACCACCAAGTGAGAATTTTAGGGGGTTGAAAAATGAGAACTCTCACTCCAGGCCCAGTGGGCAATGTGGGATGTGAGTCCCCTTCGATACAACTGTCCCTTCTCTCCAGGCGTGTACAGGGAGCCCTCCCTCTTGGCCCAGCCGGGCTCGCTGCTGCTGTCTGGAGACAACCTGACCCTCCAGTGTCTCTCAGAGGCTGGTTTTGACAGATTCGCTCTGACCAAGGACAAGGGGCTCACATCCCCCCAGTGTCTTCATGGGCAGCACAGCCCCGACTTCCCCCTGGGCCATGTGAACCACACCCACGGGGGCCAGTACAGATGCTACAGTGGACACAACCTCTCCTATGCATGGTCGGCCCCCAGTGCCCCCCTGGACATCCTGATCGCGGGTGAGGAGCCCCACGTCCTGACTGTCTGCTCGGGGCCCTGGGCACAGGGTCAACCCTGGTGATGATGGGGTCCAGTGAGGGGGTCCTGGAGCAGAGGCTGAGATGGGGCAGTGGTCTAGGGAGAGGGAGGAAAAAAGGGGGAGTGAGAGGAAAAGACATAAAAGAGTCCCACCCAGAGGGGCTGAGAGGAACTGAGAGGGGTCAGAGACTGAGTTCCTGGAGAGAGGACAGTGGAAAGGACAGTGGTCCTTCAGCTCAGGGTCAAGGGTATGTGGGGAGGGGGAAGCTCTCTACACATCACAACCTTCCTCTCTTCCAGGAGTGTATGATAAACCCTCCCTCTCAGCACAACCAGGGCCCTCAGTGTCCTGGGGAGAGAAAGTGACCCTGCAGTGTCGCTCTGAGATCTGGTTGGATACTTTCCATCTGTCCAAGGAAGGGTCACTTGCTCCTTCCCTGCACCTTCATCTGCAGGACGTGGCTCCACCCTTTCAGGCCAACTTCACCATCAGTCCTGTGACCTCTGACCATGAGGGGACCTACAGGTGCTATGGTTCAGACAGCACCTCCCCCTACCTGTTGTCACTTCCCAGCAACCCCCTGGAGCTCCTGGTCTCAGGTGATGATCCTCAGTCATGTCCCCTGTCCCTATGATCTATTTGGGTCCCTGTTCTCACGTATGCCTGAGCTGGGATAGGATAGAGGGGGGCTCTGATGGAGTGTCATCCAGAGAAGCATCTGCCCCTCAGAAGCCCTCCCACCCCTGCCCACCCCCTTCCCCCTCACCTGGGTCTAGAATGTGCCAGGGGTGCAGAAGGAAGGTCTTGTGGGAGCCACAGGGCTGATGCAGGAGAAGAGTTTGAGTGAAGTGGGGACTCCAGGGTCAGCCCAGCCCCCCGCCCACAGGGCTCATCTCAACAACTGATGAGTCACTGAAACCCCTTTGCTCTGGGGAAGCACAGACCACCCAGGCCAGTTCTAAGAGTCTCTCAGAGGATGTGATGCCCCCTCAGATACTCAAGAACCGGCGTGTCTGCTAGGGGAGCTGGGAGTTGGGCAGAGATGTCGGTGTGGACCACAGCACTCCACGGGGCTCTGATGTTGGGTGGATGGCTCTTGGGGAGATCATACAGAGGGAGATGTTGGGGGCCCACCCTGGGTGAGGGGCAGCCTGGATGAAGTGAGGAGAATGGAAGCCCCACCCCCTCACCTCATCCATCCTTGGTTTGTGATATATGGGTGGCATCCACTGGGGGGGTGGTTCTCAGTGCTCCCTGAAGTGGTGATTTTGGACAGGTCCCTGGTCCCAGAGCTCCTGGTCTCAGGTGAGGAACTCCTGTTCCTGTCCTCTCTGAGCTCTGAAGGCCTTATCTGGGCCCCATCCACATGAAATTCTGAGACACAATGGAATAATCAGAGCACAGAGGAGGTTACACAGAGGATGGTCCAGCCCATGAGAGGGTGAAAATAGATGGGAAACTGCTATCCTTGGGACACCTCATCCCTGCAGTGTCAGACAGGGCTGAGGATGGGAGTGGGGTGGGATGAGACTCAATGAACGTAAGAGGAAATGAGATTACACTAAAGTTACAAGGCAAAGGCCCCACCCACTGACTTTCTTGTGTCTCTATCTAACTACTACAACATCGCTACTCACCAGGATCCAGGAACAGGGGGAGACATTCAGGCTAGGAGTCGGGGTGGGAGGGACCCCTGCGAGGTGGGGTTGAATCTGTGTGGGCTCAGCTCTCCTGAGAGGTTGAACTTCTGAGAAAGCCTTTCCCCATCTTTATGGGGATACTGACTTAGTGATATTAATTTTATATCCTAACAAAATACTACAGATTGTCCACCTCTCAATTGTTTTTCAATTGATCTCCTCTGATTTACTACTAATAATTATATCAACCTCAAGAAAATTTCAATTTCACTTCATTTTCAGATTGTGTACCTATTTTATTTATTTGCATCAAATATCATATGATAATGATGAAAAGGTAAAGTACTAAGATAACTTGAATGCCACATTAGGAAAATATTTTAATTTTTAGCTCAAATTATTTTAAAACAAGCACATCCAAAAATCTATATTTTTTGTATATATAATTCTATCGTCCAATCCATGTCAGTTCATTTTTCTGTTACATTCAGGTTTTATTAGGAAAAAATATTCTTTTCTTAGGAGAAATTAGGATTTTTTTTCTGGTCTTTTGTACATCTCCAGAATTTTTTCTATGTAATTTTAACCATGATGTGATACATTTAAAAGATATCTTAGTATTAAACATTTGGATATTAATCACACTGAATGATGTTTATTGTTCATTCACACTTTCTGACTTGTATAAGCTTATTTATAATTTTTACATGAAGATGTATAGTTACAATTGATATACAACTTTTTAAATATTTTTTATGTTAAAGCTGATCAAAATAGATTTGCAGGATTATCTATTTTTTGTGCTCGTGCAATTTTATACTACCACTGATTTTCCACGTTCCTTAAGGCTTTGAAGACCAGAACTGTGGACTTCCTTGGTTCTGGATATAGAATATGGAGAGGGCAGAGGTTATCTTTTTTTTTCATTCATTTATTTAGTGTTTATTGAGTCTCATTATCCATTACATGAATTTGATTTCAAAGAATCTGGGAAATTCACGCATTCTTGAAACCCACTTTCATATCTAGGATTTTAGCATGAAAAAGTTCAAATATAAAATCAAATGACTAGTCTCCTCTCATTGAAATCTTATAGAGCTTTCCAGAGTTCTGAGAGAGAGAGAGAGAGAAAGAGAGGGAGAGAGAGAGAGAGATAAAGGGAGAAAAGATGATGATGATGATGATGGTGATGGTAATGGTGATGAAGATGATGATGATTTTGATGGTGATGAAGGTGATGGAACCTCCCTCAACTGTCCTGTCCTTTCTGGCCTGTCTTGAATGCACTAAGACCCTGATTCTCAGCCTCTTCTCCTCTGGACCCGCACTACATCCCACAGAAATGATTTCATTCCTCATTGAAGAACAGACTAAGATCTTTCTGGGGATCTTCTTTTCCTGTAGCCTGTGACACACCTTGTCTGGGTCTTCATGTGGCTTTTCTCAGGCTCCTTCTTCTACTTAGGATTCAGCTTAAATGTCATCTCCAAGTGTGACCTTCACTGTGACACTGTTCAGAACTGTCCTGCCTCCTTCTTACCTAATTTATTTCATGTAATTAACACAACATATGCTCTATGCACATATATATGACCAAGCCCTCATCAATGGATCCTGGGTCCTCAGTTTTCAAATAAACAGAAGTTTTCATATCTGGAAGAGCTGGCTTACATTGTCCATATCCCAGAATGAAAAGAGGTCATACAAGAAGCCAATTGTTTCTGTATTGGGAGACCATTTTTCTCCTCCATCCTGAGTTCTTGGGGACATCCAAACTCTGTTCCAAATGACTCAGAAGCAAAGTCTAAATTTAAAAAAGAAATAAATGGAAATAATACAATGAGAACAGAGGGAATCCTTTTACAGCAGATAAAGGGTTCATGAGGGGACTGTATAATGGTTATGCTGTGAGAAACAGAGGGAATTATAAGAACACAGGGGAAAGGCTTGAGTTGCATCAAGTCCTCTTCTATCCTCACTATTTTTTTGGTTCTCAGAAGCAGCTGACACCATCAGCCCATCACAAAATAAGTTAGACACCAAGAATAGTGAGCAGGAGAAATTCTCAGTTATGGTATTAGCACAGAGGGTATTGTCCTGTCAACGGAAGCCAGGTGCCCTGGGTAGACATCCAGGGATCATGGAATGAGTTCTGTCTGCCCTGACCTCTGTGATCTCTTTGTCCACAATTCCTAGCCTCACATCCCCAAGACTACACAGTGGAGAATCTCATCCGGATGGGCCTGTCTGCCTTCATCCTGCTGGTCCTTGGGATTCTGCTATTTCAGGCTTGTCACAGCACAAGAAGACCCCAAGATACAGCCAGGAGGTAAACGCAAGAGAGAGAAAATGCACCATTCAGAGTGTAGAGTCCTGGGAATAAATCTTGTGTGCCCTGGAGGTTCTGGAAGAGCATCTAGATCTTATGCTGTGTGAACTGTCTACAGGCCATTGTGAGATGGAGGAATCATTGTTCATGTGCAAGGGCAATGTCTGGACTTTTCTTCCATTGAACTGTGGAACTTTCCTTCCTGATTACAGTTGAGTTATCTTGACTGGCTCCTGTCTTTCCCCATTTCTGTGAAATCAGCATGTATCTCACATGACAGATTAGGGTCCTCACCTTCTCACACTTTCTTCCTCTGGTACACTTTTATATAATACGTTTTTCTTTATTTCTATTTACCACATACCATGATCTCTTTATTCAGATCATGCAATCTATTTCAATAAATCAATAAATTGGCATAACAAAGGTGCATCCTGAAAGCGATATAACAAAAACGATGTCCTAACACCCTCTCTGGACTCCACGAGCCCTTCATTTTTCATCAGATGCTACCTGTGTAGTTTCTTCAGAAATATCATCACTGGGAATCAAGACATTGCTTTCTGAAGTGATAGCATGGTTCTTACTGCCTCTGAAAAACCCATTGTTAAAAACACTGATTCAAAGCATTTTCCAGTTTCTCTGGTGTCTATACTCCCTTCATGGCCAACTTGAAGGTGCCAACGTGAGGTCCCTGATGCAGAGCATCTGATGCACAGAATTGACTTTCACAAGACAGTCCAAACCAATAGGAAACTTTGAATTTCACTCTGACAACCCCAAAATTCACGTAATTTTCCTTGTATTTTATGTGTAATGATCTTCCCTACCTCAAATGTTGTGGCACAGCTTCAGTGAAATCACAAGACCAAAATTCCAGAACATCCACATGAGATACAAAGAGAAAAATGGTAATATCAGTTGTGGGAGAGAATAGTGTGCACATAGAATCCTAATTCATTACTTGTAGGAGCGCAAAGTATATCCGTGAATTTAGAGAGTAGATAATGCTTATCTAGTTAAAGTAAGAGACACACAGTTATGGTCTTTGAGTATACACCTTAGAGAAAATGTGTACATATGCACCAGGATCCATTCACAAGGACATTGACAAGGGATTTATTCATATTAACCCAAATCATTTTAAGACTACATTCATCAAGAAAAGCAAGAATTGGGTGTTTTATGTAGATAATCAAAAATGATACGTCGCTGAAAATGCACAAACTAAAATTCCAAATACTCATGTGTGTCCATCTTCAAACACTCCGGTGAATAAATGTAAGAAGATTAAAAAACCATGTGTTTAGAATTATCCCATTTATGCAAAGTTAAAAAGGAAAAATTATGTATTGTTTAGGAATGTATACCTAAGATTAACTCTACAAATAAAGGAAGGAAAAACATTCAATGAAATCTATGATGGTGGTTACAAATAAGGCGATGTTGGATAGTTTTGCTCAAGATGGAAACCACAGAATCTTCTGGAATACTGGCAATGTTTTTCTTGACTTTCATTTGATGACTCATGTCACTTGTTATTGCGTTAGACATTGCATTTCTAGTCTATAAACTGTCTATTTTTCCTGCAATTAACTAAGGTGGAGTTGAAGTAGGGTGCTGAAAGATATGTCCTACACAGGTGACTAATTCCTAACAAAGTGGTTGTTGTTGATCAGTTATAACAAATATTTCACATTTTGGCATTGTGGTTTCCTCAAAACATGATCTCTCCCACCTGATCAGCCTCACCTGAGACCAATCAGACAATGAGCCAATTTCCACGTGGGAAACTGGGTCTCTGAACAAACACTTTGGCCAGTACCAAACTATAGGCAGTTAAAAATTTAAAGTGGGATCACGTTGAGTTCCTGAACTCATAATGGCCCAAGAATCTGAACTGGGATGAAGCCTACCAATATGGACCTGGAGGTGACTTCAGCGATGGGGTTTAACTGCATCATAAAGTGTTTTAGTGTCACCTCGCTGGAGTTAGTTCCAGAGTGCACTACACTCAAGATGTCTGGTCTTTTCTTGGACCCACTGAGGGGAAATCAGATAAAGGTCATGAGAGAGAAGCAGCTCCTCTTTCCTATAGAGACCTGTGTCAGAGGTTCTCATGTGTCATGTTCTGTGAACCTGTTCTGTCTGATTCTGTCTGCTCCCCTCATCTGCACTGATCCAGAGAAGCTGGGCTGTGGCAGTGCCTGGGTCCCCACATGCCCACCCTGTGGTTCCTGAAGTGGAAGTGGTGTGGACTTCAGGGAAATCAGCCCAGACCTGATTCTAGGACAATAGGGGACCTTTATCTATACACTCTCTTTTTCCTGGAATTCTCAACACTCCCTTCCACATCAGCTAAGTCTTCTCCACATCTCTCAGCCCTATCCTCTCACTTAACCTCCTCGAAGTCCACTTTCCATGATGCTCAGACTAGTTATGATCCTCTATTATCTAATATCCATCTCCAAGGATTTATTCCACATAACACGTGTCATAGTGTATAATTATATATAGTTTGTAATGAATTTTATGACATCTATCAAATCTCAAGACCAGTAGGGTTTCAGAGAATAGGATCCACATGAGTTACACACATATTTTAGTTTTCATGCTTGGTATATTGTGTGAAATATAGTTGATATTTGTAGATATACTTTGACAAAATGAATGGGTGAATGGATTGATTGTAAATGGGAAGACAGGGAGAAAAGAGTTTATGTATTTCATATACACACGTGCACACAGACATAAACACACACAAATCTGTAGTCAATCTGCCCAAGCTGCCTTCTCCTTTCGTTTCTGTAAACTTGGAATGTTTCTCAGTTCCATAGTCTAAGGTTTCCCTACTTTCCACTCCACTCACCTCAGACATAACAACAAAGTAACTACTAAAATGAGCCAATCAAACACAAAAACAACATGTTGGGGCCAAAATTGGCTATGTAATTTTTAGAGTACAATGAAAAATGAAAATGCGGGGACCCATGTTCAAATGTCCAGATGGTGACAGCAGAACACTAACCCCACTTGGAGCCTTGTCTGGTGGCACAGCTCACCAACCAGGAAGCTGGCCCTGTATGGAGCAACAGGCAATACAGTTAGTGCATGCTATGGTACAGACCAGCACTTTCTCAGTGCCTTCTGGGTATCAGGACTAGGGTGTGTTCTGCACACACCACACAACTATTAGTTGAGGATCCTCTCCTCCTTTGTAAAGATAATCTCAGGCTAATGTAGTAATTTGCCTAAAACACACTGGATTAGGGCAACCATCTATTTACAAATACAGCTGGCCCCAAGCTCCTACACATTCCAGCTCACTGCCTCCCAACTCAGTCCCACCCAAGCATTGTCCTGGGTGGCTGGCAGGACCTCACTCCGTGGTCCTGATCCCTGCATTACTCCCAGTCTCTGTAGTTTCAAGGGAGGCAATTGTGTGCAGGGGGTGCCAACCTCTGGAGTCTGGGTGATCTGGATTCCATTCCCACATGGAAACTTACTGGAGCCTTGACCTTGAAGAGCAGGCAGAGTATCCCTACATCTGGATTTTCTCATCCAAACTGGAGATGATATTTGAGTGGTGGAGAGGTTCCAACAAAAGAAAAACCCAATGACAGGCCCTGAAATAATTGATACCCCACAAATAGTAGTTCTTTCCCTTATAGAACTTCCTTTTTAAGGAAAGAAAAAAGTTAGACCCCTCGAAGAGAGGCTTCCATTTCCTCCAGGGCTCTCCCTGCACCAAGATCCCAAATTTGCCAGGTGTGTTTCCACAGCAATGAGCATGTGGCCATCCATGCCTGGAGAAGAGGGATGCTCTGCACTTTAGGATAACCAGACACCATGAGATCCCAGAACAAGACAACAGTGCCCAGTCACTGCGTGTTCATAGTGACTGCAGGCTTTGCAAAAACCCGCAACAGAAAGTGCCCCTGGAGGTGATGGTGACAGGTCAGGGGCCTCCATAAACCACTCCTCCACTCTCTGCTTCTGTCTTCAGGCTGAACACAGGCACGTGTTCTTACATGGATCCCATCTGTACCCAGCCCCCTCACAGTATAATAGGGGCAGGACCTGGGTCACGGTGCTGCTGAGTCTCATGGATCCCTACAAAATTTCTTTATAATGATGTTTGATATCCTTCACATAACAAGGCAACATGCAGTTTTGCAAAGGTTTCAGTGTAATAAATAATTTGAGTCTCTTATAATCCTCATGAGGAAACTATAAATCTCATTTACATTTACATAACGAGGAAGTAGAGATTCACAGATCCTGCAGCATACTCAGAGTCACAGAGCCAAAGATTGGAAGATCTAGGAAGGAGGCCAGGCTGCCAGATACCAGAGTTCAGTCTTGTAAACACTATACATTTCCACATTCTATTAGCTTCCTAGGATTCTCGTAACATTACCACAACTTGGTGGATTAAAAGAAACTTATTCTCTTACAGTTCTGGAGACTAGATGCCCACAATTGAGTTGTCAGCAAGCCTATGCTCACTATGCAGGCTCTAGGGAAAACTCCTTTTTTTTTAAAATTTGCAATACTTTTCAAGTTGTGAGAATTTTTTTTTTTTTTTTGCAGGGAAAGTTTCACTGTGAGCTAAAATCTGTTGCCAAACTTCCTCTTTTTTGTTTCCTCCCCAATCCCCAGTACATAGCTTTATATGCTAGTTGTAAGCCATTCTAGTTCTTCTATGTGAGCTGCTGCCACAGCGTGGCAACTGACAGATGGGTGGTGTGGTTCTGTGACTGGGAAGTGAACCTGGGCCCCCAAAGCTGTGCATGCCAAACATTAACCACCAGGGAATCAAGGCTGGCTCAGAAAAAATCCTTCTTGCACCTTCTCAGCTCTTGTTGGCCCCAGGCACTCCTAGGCTTGTTGTAGCATGACTCCAATCTCTGCCTCCATCTTCACATGGCTGACATCTCCTCATGTATCTCTGTCTTCAAATGACTTTCTCCTTATATGCCTCTTCTCTGCTTCTGGTAAGGATAACAGAAACATTGGAGTAGGGCCTTTCCTAATTCAGCACAATATCATCTTAACTTGATTACATCTCCAAAGGCCCTATTTCCAAAAAAGTCACATTCACAGGTCTTGGATATGAGGACCTCAACATATCATTTTAGGTGATACAATTCAACTCATAACTGCATCCAAAAGAAAATATACATAGGAATGAGTTTATCAAAGGAAGAATAACACTTTTACAGTGTAATTTTATTTTTTTAATCTGCTGAAGGAAATTTGACAAGAACTAAATCAATGGAAAGACATCCTAGTATCACAGATTCGAAGTTTTATCATTGTACAGGTGACACAACTCTCCAAGGCAATCTAAAGAATCAATGTGACCCCTAGAAAAATCCCAAAGTCCTTTTCTGCAGAAATGAAAAAGCCATTTTCTAATTCAAGGTAATTGCAAAAGACCTAAAATAGTCAAGAAGTCTTGAAAAAGAAGAGCAAAGTTAGAGAATGCAAACTTTCTAATTTCCAACATACTACAAAGCCTCGGTAATCAAAACAGTGCAGCTTGACATGAGGACAGACTTATAGCTACATGGGTAAAAATTGAAGGACAAGATATGAGCTCATGCATATGAACAGTTGATATTTGATGAAGGTGGCAAGACCACACAATGAGGAAAGAATGGTCTCTTCAACAAGTTTTGTTAGGAAAACTTGATATCCACATACAAAAGAAGGAAGCTGGACCCTTACTCACACCATATGCAAAAAGCTCAAAATGGATCATTATAAAAGCTAACATTATAAAACATTTAGATAAAAACATAGAACCAACCTTCATAAATTTGGACTTGACAATTATTTCTTAGATATGACACTAAAAGGACAGGCAGCAAGGAAAAAATACGTTAATTAAATGTCATCAAATTTTAAAATATATTTGCACCAAAAAATACTACCCAGACTGTAAAAGAGAGCCTACAAATTGGAAACTATATTTGCAAATCGTATATCTAATAAAGGTCTAGTATTCACAATATGCAAAGTATACCTTTAACTCAACAACAAAGCAAGACCCAATGAAGAATATAGTCCAATGGTTTGAATAGACATTTCTACAAAGAAGATGTACAAATGCACAGCAAGCCAACGAAAGATGGTCAACTCATCAGTCATGAGGGAAATGTAAATAAAACCACAACGAGATCCTACTCATTGAAAATGAAACATGAAATGAAATGAATACGAATAAAATAATTAACAAACATTGATAAGAATGTGGAGAAATTTGAACCCACATACATTGCTGGTGGGAATGTGAAATGATTCAGCCACTGTGGACAGCAATTTGATAGTTCCTTAAAAAGTTAAAGCCCTAATTACCAGATGTACTAGAATTTCCCCTTCTAGATCTAAGTATCAGTTATGCAAGATTAATAAGTTCTAGAGATCTGCCGTACAACAATATGCCTATAGTTAACACTACCATACTGTGCACAAAAATCTGTAAAGGGGGTAGATCTCATTTTAAGTGTTCTTACAATAAAGAAAAGAAAAAGAATTGCAAACAGGTATTTGAACCAACACTTATGCAAGTGTGTTCGTAGAAGAACTATTCACAATAGACAAAAAATGACAACAGCCCAAATGCCCATCCACTGATGAATGGAAAAACAACAACAAAAATTAACCTAGAAAATTCTCAACTAGTCCATTTGCCTGAAGCATGGAGAGAGAATCCACAACATCAGATGAAGAGTTATTGTCTCAGGGACAAGAGTTGGTGAGAAGGCAGAAATGACTCAGAGCTTTTGAGAGAGAGTGATGAAGAAAATGTGCTGCTGCCTATATAAACAAGGAAGAGAGAGGAAGTGCTTGGGAGAAACAAAACCACAGACTCAGGACAGGAAGGAGCTGGTGTTTCCTCTGTGAGTCAGTTGACAGTATTATAAACATCTCCCCAAACCTCCTTCTCCTCTTGGGGTCATTCATCCCAAGATGGCCCTGCTGGCTCCTCTAGCCAACCAAGGCAGAGAGTGGAAGAGTCCTCACTTCTTCACTCTCTTCCACCTCACATACAATGAACAAAATCAACAGCTCTGACACTGAGCCCTTCTTTCCATGACCCTGGTCTATCACCAGAGTCAAGTTCAGTTGAAGACTCAAGATGTCTTGTTGGTGCCGTCTCATCAGCCTCCTTCCTACCCCAAGTCCCAAGCACTCACTCCCTGATGAAGTATGTTATTCACATGGCCTGAAACTTATCTGTCAGTGACCCTCTCCTGCACAAAACCCTTCCTGAGATCTCCACCTTCCTTCCACTAAATTCCAACTTTCACCACCTGACATTCCTTGCGGTTGATGATCAGGCTGAGCTAAAGTCTTCAGCTTTAGCAAAGCCAGCTCCTCCTTACAAACCAAATTTATCCCCATTGACCACTTCCCCTCCCCAATCACACATGCAACTTGAGTAATTAGCACATTTGTGCCTTCTCATGGGTGGATCCATGAGGCGATTAGAACATAGCAGACTCCTTTCCAAACCTTCTAGACCATGATAATGACAACAAACTCTTCCTGCCTCATCCTACTCAAATGAGAAGGTACTTTTATTGTAGGTTTTGTGTAGGGTTACATGAGAAATCCTCATAAGCCACTTAGATTACTGATTGACTCATCACTGGGTTAATGATGGAGTTTTATCACTGTTTATGTCAATACAGTGCTCCTACAGAGCAGTCCCTATAGAGTAGTGCTCGTCTCAAAACATCAATCTGTTCATATGTTCCTTGACTGAAAATGATCCTGTTGTCTGAAAGACAAAATCCAGAAATACGTTCAGTGTGCACAAGACCTTGTGTGAACAAGGCTCTGTGTTATGTGATTACTCGCAGTTTTTAGACTAGTTCACCCACTGCCTGGTTGCAGATGCCAGCCCATCACCACCCTTGTGCCAACCCTACCTAGTCTTGGCCTCTCCTTCTCCAGAAGTCCCCACACTCCCATCACAAAGATTGCTAGACATCCCCCTATCATTGAGTCTCTCTGTTTTCTGTTTTTCTCCTTCTCTACGACTTACTAAATCTATAGCATAATTATCCATTGTCGCAATATTTGTACTGTCTGTTGTCACTAATCAGAGCTCTATGAGTTCAGGGAAGGAATTGATCAGCTTCACAAATGAATCGCATGCCTGGACATGGTAACTGCTCAATAAACACTGGTTGATGCTTGGAAGGTAGAAGGAGGCAATAAAATTTGCATTTATGGAGTCTTAGGAAAGGGAAGTAACTCAGCAAAGTTTATACACATTCTGTAAAAGGCAGAGTCAGAATTGGAAATGAAATGGGCTAGCTCCTAGGCCCTGCCCTGCCTCCTCTACCCTTGTGTTCTGGGACAAATGTCACTCTCTGGATTTGAGTTGGGCATGAGGTAGAGGCACAATGTGTGGGGTCTGGAGAGACTCATATCTGGTCTGGAATTTCCCCAAAGCCTACTGTCTCTTTGGTCCCATCCTTGAGGTAGACCAAAGCCAGGTACTGGGAGGGCAGTTCCACTTCCTGTGAGTCCACAGATGAGAAACTCATGATGTGTCACACGGAGCCCAGAGCTTTTCACACCCTGTTCTTATGTCTTTCCTGGTGAGCTCTGTGGACTTTATAAGTTGTCTGCATGGTTGTGGACCATGGGAGGCAGTGCCAGGACACATATTCTCACATCCATTCTCTGGCTTGGTGAACTTTGGGGAGAAGAGGAGTGATAGGTCCCCTCCCCTCCCAGGTCCTGGTTCCTGAGAGACCCCAGGACTCAGGAGGCTCAGTGTAGGTAGAACTTCTGGGGGAAAAGAGAGCGTGCTCAATGCCCAGAACTTGCCCCAGTGCTCAAGGTCCCAGCCAGGCTTAGGCCTTCTCTGTGTGGGTTTGGAGACATGCTTTCACAGAGAACTCTCTTTCAGGACTGTGTTGGGGCCCGTGGAACCAGATGTAGGTGGGTGAGTCCTCCCGTACACCTGTTGCTTTAGAACAATGAACTCCCAAGACAGCTGGGGTAGCATGGAGGCTCTGGGCTGATGGTGACCAGTCTGGGTGTGGTCTTGAGTGACAGCTGGGGAAGCTGAGGGGAGAAAGGCTCCCTGACACTTCAGATATGATTCCTTTCCAGGATCCTCCTTAAACCCTCCATCTGGGCTGACCCAGGCCCCAAGGTCACCTCAGGGAGCCCTGTGACCATGCGGTGTCAGGGGTCTCTGCAGGCTGATGACTAGCATCTGTATTAAGAAAGGATCTCTAAACCTTTGGATACAGCAGTCCACAAGACTCCAGCAACAAGAGAGTTTCTCCACTGAACCCACAGAGCACACACTGCAGGGCTATATCAGTGTGCATATCACACCAGCAGGGATGGCTGGTCAGAGTGGAGTCATCTCCTGTCCCTGGTGGTGACAGGTAAGGGAGAGGAGTCTGGTCCTCTCCCCACTGTGGGCTCCTCCTCACAGGCAGAAGGAAATGGAGTGTGGCCACAGCAATCTCAGCCCTCATGGTCCACATCTTGGACATGAGGGCTATCAGTACCCCTCTTTAACACAATTCCTTCCTTCTCCCTTGGGAGTGTATGGTGCACCCTCCCTCTCAGAGCACCCAGGCACTCTGTTGGCATCAAGAGGGAATCTTTATGGTCAGTATGAGAGGGAATGTATGAAGAGGAAGACCCTCAACTGGGATGGGGAGAAGACAGAAGACTTTGTCTCTGTCCATAGTGCCAATTTCTAGGGATCCCTAAGAGTCATCATGACACCTTCAGAAGAGTAAAGATAGCCTCTTAATTTCAGGTTGAACAGGTTGGGGAATTCACTGGAAGTCATAAGCTGAAGTTGAGTTGGGTCAACCACTCTTGGTTGAGACATTGACAAAATTCTATCCATATCTGAAACTTTATTCTCTCATTTATCAAAACTAGAATCCTATCCTGGATTTCAAAAGCCTAAATTAGTTCTGAAGTTCTCTGACAGTGAACTTCTGTGGAAGAAGTTCTATAAATTCTTTTTTGGGGACTTTCATCCACTCAGAGCATGTTCTGCCACCACCAGGAACCACTGTCACTATGCCGTGTGGGGAGAAGAAAGGCAAGATTTCTGCCCAATTTTCAAGAGGACTAGGTTGTCAGTCAGATCAGATCATCTTCCAAAATATCTTCCATCATAACTCAGGTTTAATATCCCCTTCCTATCTCCCAGTGTTACCTGGTATTCTTTGGCTTTGCTTTTGCCAAATTATCAGAGCCTATCTTATATCTATAGATATGTGTATTTTTGTCCATATATCCATCTCAATATTTTCTTTCATCTGCTGTCTTCTTTTGCTTGTTTCTTATAATCTTCCTACCTAGACTACAAACTGAAAGAATAATTAGAGATTGTGTTAATCGTGGTTATCCTTGATCCAAGAATAATTATCTCATATGTTGTAGACATGTCATCACTTATTTTCTAAAAAAAAAATAGATTCGTAGATAGAAGAAAGAAAAATGACCTAAAATCTATAATCCTGATCCTGAGACAAAAAAGAGCTGGCTGAGATGGAGGAACTGAAAGCTAGTCCCAGCCCTTTACTCCTTCATATTCCTGATTCTCAGGACAAAAATAAGCCCCGAATGTTTATCTTTGCTTTCTACCTAGATGGAAGAATCAATACTGGGGACGATCACTTCAAGGGATCGAGATTGGCCTTAGCTAGTTTTTGAGACTTATTGGAGATCAGGCAAGACATTACCTCAGCATTCCTAAGTCTCTTCACCCACACTCTACTTTTGGCTCTCTGGAGTAGCTAATACTTTCAGACCATCACAAAACAATTCAGACTCCAAGAAGGATGAGTAAGGAGAAACCCTGTATGGGGATGGGTACAGAGGGTCAAATCCTGTCAGCAAAATGTAGGTGCCCAGGAGGGACATGCAGCGATCCTGGGGTGATTTAAGTCTTCCCTGATGACTGTGATCTCTTTGTACTCAATCTCTAACTCAAAAACCCAAGATTACACAGTGAGAATCTCATCCAGATGGGCATATCGGCCTTGATCATGGCAGTTCTCAGGGTGCTGCTGTTTCAAGCTCAGCACAGTCAGAGAATGACATAAAGTTGCAGCCAGGAGGTAAACACAAGGGAGAAAAAACCCACCATTTAGTGAGGTAGAACCTTGGAAATAAGTTTGATGGTACCAAGAACTTCTAAAAGAAAATCTGGGGCATAACTTGAGGGAACTGTCTGCTGAGAATATTGAGAATGTCAACATGGTTCAGGTGCAGGAAAATGTCTGGGTTGTTCCTGTAGAGGCTTTTTTGGTAATGAGACTGTGGTAATTTCCTTCCATACCACTATTGATTGACCTTCATTTCTCATCCCTATGACATGATGCTACCTCCACATGGAAGGTTTGGGTCCACGCCTATACCCAATTTCATGCTCTGGTCCACTTTGATGTAATATATTTTTCTCTGTTTTCACTTACCACATTCCCTGATGTTTGCATCTCTTCAGCTCAGAATACAGAATCTGTTTTAAATAACTGAATAAATGGGTGAAAATTGAGTCCAGATTGGAACAGATAAATGCAAAATAACACCCCAAAACCCTCTCTGGAACCATTAAGTCCTGCTCTCCTCATCAGATGATACCCGGTATGGTTTCTCCAGAAATACCAACAGTTTGAATGAGCGCACTGGTGTTTGAAGTGAAAGTCAGGTGGTGTACTGCTAAACTAGCTCTTGGAAAAAATCATGATTAAAAATGGTGGTATGCTATAAAGAGATGTTGGAACCTTTTGTTCAAGATGGAAACCACAGGGGCCGGCCCGGTGGTGTGGAGGTTAAGTCTGTGTGTTCCGCTTTGGAGGCTTGGGGTTCATGGGTTCAGATCCCAGGTGTGGACCTACACGCCACTCATCAAGCCATGCTGTGGCGGCATCCCACATATGAAAAATAGAGGAAGATTGGCTCAGTTGTTAGCTCAGGGCTAATCTTCCTCACACACACACACAAAAGATGGAAACCACAGGGTTTTCTGGAACATGAGTAATATTATTCTTGACTTTCATTTATTGACTCATAAGTCTGTTTTTGTTATTGGTAAATAACACATTTCTATTTATAACTTATGTTCATATACCATACAATGTAGTGAGGTGAGATTGAAGTAGGATGGAGAAAGCCATAGCCTTCACTAGATGCTGAATATCAACCAAAGTTGCTCTTGAGCTGTGATAGCAAATACTTCACACTTTGGCATTGAGGTTCCCTCAAAACATGATCACCCTCTACCTGTTCAGATTCACCTGAGTCTAATCACACAACAAGCCCCTACCCAGGTGACACACTCGACCTCTGAACACATTGTCCAATATCACAAGATGTGTAATTATGAACTAAAAATGAGTTCATGTGAGTTTCTGAACCCCTCATGTCCCATGAATCTGAATTGAGATGGAGGTCATCAATACAGACTTGGGGTTATTTTAGATATGGGGTTCACATATCTTCGATTTTAATTGTCAAAATCATGGTTCTGTGAGGGCACGATGGTAGGAACTCTTATTCTGCTGTCCTGCTGACAGCTCTCTGTATGTGTGCTTTTTTTTATTCTGACATTCTCCAAGTTTTCATATGATGTAATTTCATCATTGCTTTTCTTAATATTTCATAAATTGAAACAAATATTTCATATTTGAATGTTTTACTAATTTCATGAAGTTTTGGATGTTTTTATAAAATCTTTTTATTGATTTCTAGTTAAATTGCAGCATACTCAGAGAATATAATTTGTAAGCTAGAAATATGAAAAGAATTGGAGATATTTGCTTTTTGTCTAATAAGTGCTTAGTACTTTGGGTAGAATATAGGCATTAAATATGTGCATTCCATTCTTGTTGTTATACACATAACGTCATATTTTATTTATTTATTTACTTATTTAATTTTACATATATATCACAGATCATTTTATGCATATTCATATAGCATAGATAATGCAAAGCTTTATAATATTTCTACACACTAGATAAAGCGTTTAAGTATGTTATTTACTCTCATAAAATTTTCTCTTCATCCCCTTAATCTATCTTACAAATGTTTGTTTGAATCTCCAATTATGTATTTCCTTATGCTTTATGTATTTCATGACCAGTGATTAGATGAATGTTGTTTATGAGTACTATGTCTTCAAAGTGAGAATATTATTTAAAAAGATAAAATAAATTTTCCTCATAAAAACATTTTTGTCTTACCTTCAATTTTGTTGAATATTTGTAACTATCAGCTAATTTTATTCAATCATAGTAATACATCCTTTATTGCTTTAAAATACTTTTTAATGATTTTGTTTTAGATGAGGTTTTATTGTTATACATATCTGTTTTTTTCTGGGGCATGCTTTGATCTAATCCTTGAGTCAGGCAATTAATCTTTTAATGTCTGGTCAGAAATGAATAATTTTAAATTATTAATACCATTTTATTTAAATGTTGGCTCATTATGGATTAAGATATCCTGCATTCTCCTACTTTAATCTCAACTTTCTCGACCACTTTTGGTTTGACCAAGATTTATTTGTTTTATATAATTATATCAACCGGTTTGGAGGTTATACATTTCATTTCTAATATTAGGTAGTTATTCCCATTGTTAATATTGGTATTTACATTTATAATTTTGAACTTTTTTTATTCACTCTCTCCTTTAGATAATAAAAGGACATTACACAATAGCTGAAATCTTAGTACATACTTTCTTTCAAAATCTTTCTCTCTCACACACACACAGACATACACACAAAAATATTCCAAATATTTTGTTTCATCTTTCCTAAATGTAAATGTATACGTGCATGTATATACAAATATAATTTTCCAATGTTTATTTGTTTTGCCATCTTTCTCTCACTTTTGCAACTGACTTTCTCTGTTTTGTGTCTGTTGCTCTTTTGGCTTAATTACGTATTTTAGTTTTGCTTTGGTGAGCATGTAAACAGTAAAATGTCTAAAACCTTGTATATCTTGAAATGCTTTATGTTCACTCTTCTTTTTTTAATTAAGACTTGAAAACATTTTTTTTAAGTAAAGGATGTGATCCATCTTGGAGGAGGAGAAAATATATCTGATGGTTAAGGATCTGCCCTAAACACCCTCTTCATCCCTCATGAAGATGAAGTTTGACGTGGTGGGTTTAACATGTGAGACATGAGTCCAAACAGGTTAGATGTGCCCCAGGTCTCCTCGTACGTAAGGATTTCTCCCTTGCTGACCCTTTCACCTTTGCCCCTTAATAATAATTTGGGTGAGTATAGAATTCTTCACTCATTAATTCCTTGAATGTACTTTTCCCATATCTCTTGCCATTTTTTGAAATGTCTTCTTCCATGAATTTCTTTCATTTTGCTATGATACATCAAGACTCACGTTTCATTTATGTACTCAGACACCTGAGCACTCACATGTTCCTTCTACATCTCTGTAAAATACCCACCATTTCCCTCCAGGACTGCTGCAGACATCGTTCTCACTGCTTTCCTCCTGAAACTCACAACACACGTTGTTCATCTCTTTCTGTTCCCATGTATCTTAATTTTCTAATTCTAGTTTTTCTGCATTGCATCCTACAAATTTTCCTCAATATTGTATTCCACTTTTATAATTGGATATTCAGCTGTACTATCTGCTTGAGGAAAAGAACATTTTGAGTGTGTTAAATGACAGTATTATTCTTTACCTCTAAGGATTTGCTAATTTCATTTCTAAAATATATATTGTTCTGTAGTATAACGTCTGTTGTTTAATGAATTCAATTTCCTCCTTTATTTTTTTTCAGATATTTAAACACACATTTTAAATTGAGTTTTATATATTCCAGTATTCTATTTCTTTGGATATGACAGCCCTCATTACTGACTCTGTAGACTGTCTTTCATAGCACTACTTGGGTTTCTCTTTGATGACCATTCCTCATGGACGTTCACCTCCCACACACCTGATTTCTATAAAGAGTTACCCAGGACTCTCCTGATGTTCAGGGCTGAAAGGGGTGGATTGGTGCAGCTGCACTGCCCCGTGGCCTCCTCTCTCCCAAACTTAGCATCTGACTAGGGGTGTGCTGGCAGGGTTGGCTCCACCATGAGCCCCACACTCACACATGGTCAGACGCCCAGGTGAGACTATACTGAATTGAATCTGTTTCACACACACAGGGAACATGGCTCAGTGCTGACCATGGCCTTGGGTCAGTGGGCAGACATATCTCAGTGTCTGTCTTCAAATGGGGGGAGAGTAGAATTCAGCTTCCAACTTTCACCTTGAGCCCTGCTGCTCTCCCTGCCTGTGAGGACCTGTGTCCCTCTCCTGTCCACACAGAGGTGGAAACCTCCATTCTAATGACTGCTTGATGGTCCCAGGCGCCTGTGGCCACTCAGCATTGGTATTTTTTTGTTTTGGTTCCCTCTATGTTTTGGAATTTTCATTTCTCTTTTTCTGAAGTGGAGTGTGGCTACATATTTCAGAAATATTATAAGCAGCATTTCTCAGTGCTAGGAGCAGCTGGGGGCTCCTGAGTGGACATGTCAATCATCCACCCTGACTGTGGAGTCCAACATCTTGATTCTCTCACATCTCAAACCCCAAACATTTTTATCAGGTCTGGAAATTAACAATGATTGATCTCTCCCATGTCCTAGGACCACTGATACCATGACCACTCTGAGGAGTGGGGCTCCCGACAACATGCTGCAGACGAGGAAACTGAGGCTCAGAGATTGGGTGTTAATGCTCAAGGTCACATGGGCAGTGGAGGATGGAGGAATATTTAAATAATAATCAGCTTTGTCCCATAATTCAGACCACTACCCACATATTGACCCCTAAAGCTGAAGACAGGACCCCAGGATGAGGGAGAGAGCTCAGCTCGAGGGAACACGGGGCACCAGGGAGGCAGGAATGACTCAGAGGTTTGTTCCCAGAGAGATGGGAGTGAATGCTCTTGCAAGAAAAAAGAGAAGTCCGTGAAGGGGGCTGTGATAGAAAGAAAGCCCACACTCCACGCCAGGGGAGGAGTGATGTTTTCCTCCCTTATTTCACTGTATTTCTCCTTTGTGCTCATTGTCACGATGACCTTGGTCAGAACTACGGTGAGATGTTGAGTGCGTGTTTCTGCTGATCTGAGCTCTACAGTACAGCAGGATCCTGCCTCTTCCCTGAAGCATTTCCAGGGCCTGGATGACCACTGTCCATGGCGAGGACCCCACAGGGATGTGCTGATGGATGGGCTGAGGATCAAGGAGACCCCATGGGGGAGGCTCTGATAGGGAAGGACATGCCCTGGGTCATCCTCATCTGGAAGGGGCATCTCTGCCTCTATTTGCTGTTCCAAACTGTAAGTGAGAGCCAGGTTCCTGGGGTGGGGCGGTTCCCCTTCCTGTGGGGCTGCTGATGTAACAACCGCATGACAGGGAGGACCAGCCTCTGAGTGACCCCACCCAGTGCTTCTGTCTGTCCTGTGGGGCAGGGGGTCTCTTTCATCTGCACAGCTGTGGCCAGAGGGAGGAGATTCCATGACCCCCACCCTCATGGCCCTCCTCTGCCTTGGTGAGATTTGAGGAGGCGGGGTGAATCCCTAGTCTGGGAGGGACCCCACCCCACAGCCAGGACCCGGCCTGTCAAGAGACCCCAGGACTCAGGAGGCTCATGTGGAGGAGGTATTCTCCTCAGGCTTCAGGGACAGATCTCTCACAGAGAACTCTCTTCCAGGGCTGAGTGTGGGCCCAAGGACACAAGTGCAGGCAGGTGAGTCTGTCTCCACGTGTCCCAGGTCCCACCTTCTCACTGGGGACATGAGGCCACACCCATGCAGCTGGGGTTGGAGAACAGCAATTTGGGGCTGAAAAATGGGGGACGTCTGGGAGGGTCCTGGGGTGGAGAGCTGGGGAACTGGGGTGGGTCTTGTGATCTAGCCTCTGATTTCCTTCCAGGGAACCTCCCCAAACCCACCATCTGGGCTCAGCCAGGCACTGTGGTCCCCTGGGGGAAGCCGGTGACCATCTGGTGTCAGGGGACCCTGGAGGCCCAGGGGTATCATCTGGATAAAAATGGAAGACCATCACCCTGGAGCAGACAGAACCCACGGGAGCCTGGGAATAAGGCAAATTTCTCCATCCCACACATGACAGATCTATATGTAGGACAATATCACTGTTACTATCACAGCCTCACAGAACGGTCAGACAGAAGTGATCCCCTGGAGCTGGTGGTGACAGGTGAGAGGACACTCAGGGGTCCCAGCCTCAGGCTCTGCCCTCAGGAAGGGGGTCTGATCTCAGGGGTGTCTCCCGTCTCACAGTCCAGCCCTGGGGGATATGAGAGAGGTGAGCCCCATTTGACACACTGCCTCCTCCTCTCCTAGGAGTCTACAGCAAACCCTACCTCTCAGCCCTGCTGAGCCCTGTGGTGACCTCAGGAGGGAACATGACCCTCCAGTGTGGCTCACAGTCTGGATTTGACAGGTTCATTCTGACTAAGGAAGGAGAACACAAACCCTCCTGGACTGTGGACTCACAGCAACTCCCCAGTGGGCATTTCCAGGCCCTGTTCCCTGTGGCTCCTGTGACCCCCAGCCACAGGTGGATGTTCAGATGCTATGGCTCTTACGGGAACTACCCCCATGTGTGGTCACATCCCAGTGACCCACTGGAGCTCCTGGTCTCAGGTGAGGCTCCTCAGCCCTATGCCCTCTGTCCTTGTGATCTGTTTCGGGCCCTGTCCTCAAGAGACATCTGGGCTGGGATGGGGGTGAGGGGGCTCTGACGGAGGGTCACCCAAAGGCTATTTGCCCCTCAGAGGCCCTCCTAGCCCTGCCCACTCCCTTCCTTCTCCTCTGGGGTCTAAAAGCGCCAGGTGGGCAGAAGGGGGCTCCTGGGGTGGCACAGGACAGATCTAGGGGGAGAGTCTGAGTTAGACCCTGGGACTCCAGGGCCAGCCCCAGCCCCTCACTCCTTTCCTGTCCTCATTTCCAGGACTCCCTTGGCTCCCCAGCCACCCACCCACAGGTCTCGTCTCAACAACTGGTGAGTCACTGAAACCCCTTTTCTCAGAGGGAGCACAGACCACCCAGGGAAGTTCTGAGAGTCTCTCAGAGGATGTGATGACCCCTCAGATACTCAAGGACAGGCTTGTGTCCCCAGGGAGGCTGGGAGTCAGGCAGAGATCCGGGAGGGACCACATGGTCCGGTGGCTCAGAGGCTGACATATGATAGATGGGTCAGTCATGGCAGAGGGAGATGTTGTGGCCCACCCTGGGGGATGGGCAGTCAGCCTGAAGTGGGAGAATAGCAGCCCACTCCCCACATCCCCCATCCTTGGTTTATGATATAAGGGGTGGGATCCACTGAGTGGGTCTCAGTGCTGGTTAAGGTGGTAATTTGGGACAGGTACCTGGTCCCAGAGCTCCTGTTCTCAGGTGAGGAACACCTGTCCCTGTCCTCTCTGAGCTCAGAAGGGCTTCTCTGGGCCCTGTCTAAGGAAAGTCTGAGACACGATGGAAATAATTGGACCACAGGGGAGGTTCCACAGACAATGGTCTAGCCCGTGAGAGGGTGGAAATAGGCGGGAACATCCCAATCCTGGGACACTCTATCCTTGCAGTCTCAGACAGGGCTGAGAAAGGGGGAGGGATGGGATGAGACTCGGAGAACCTAAGAGGAAATGAGATTAGACTGAAGTTACAAGACAGAGGCCCCACCCACTGACTTCCTGGTGTCTCCATCTCAGAACCACAGCATCACTACCCACCAGGAGCCAGGAGCAGGGGGAGATCCCAGGGAGTTGTTCAGTCTTGGGGTCAGGGTGGGAGGGACCCCTGGGGGCTGGGGCTGAGTCTGTGGGGGTTCAGTTCTCTTGAGAGGTTGAACTTCTGAGAAAGACTTTCCTCGTCTGAATAATGAGCACCTAGCTGGCCATGACCTCCAGAGGCCCTTTCATATGTGACCTTCCGGGGCATCTGGGGAGTGACTCATCATAGACCTGCTCCTGGTCCAGCCCTCTCTGGGCCCGTCCTGCTTCTCCTAGTAACTCTGACCTTGTCAGGATTAAAAAGGCTGAGGGAGACAGGGGCAGGAGCATGAGATTTTTATCCATCAGGCCTGGAGTCTCAGCTCAGCAAGAGGAAACCTCATATTGTGGAGGCTACAAAGATTTGGAATCCCCGTTGAATTAGCACCTCAATTCTCCTTGTCCCACACAAAAACTGTGAGATTTTCTTCTAAAAGCCACCTCCCTTTGTCAGATCCCCTGGCTCCCAGGCCCCTGACCAGATTTGAAGGACGTGTGGAGTAGGAGAGGGGCAGGTTTGCAGCATTTGGTGTCCAGGCCTGACTTGGAAGATGTTGGACTGATGGAGGAGGACAGGCTGGGAGAATCGGAGAGAGGACAGACAGACATTCCCCTGGCAGCTCCAATTTCTCGTTTCCAAAGGACTCTTTATGGAGCCCCTCACTCACACACATGGGGGTCCCTGAGTCCTCTCAGACCAGGACAGGAGGCTGCTTGGGCAAGGTGGGATCTGCTGTGGGTGCAGGTGGAGCCCACACCAGACTCTCTCTTATAGAGAGAAGCATCCCCACCTGTGGGTACCGCTCTGCACGGCCCTCCTGTGCTCACCTGGAGGCCTCCAGCCACTCAGTGCACACCTGAGACTAAGGAGCGACCATGCACGGCTCACTGGGGTCGCTTAGGGCATCACTGCACAGCACGTCTGTGTGCAGTTCACGTCCACTCTGAATTTTCTGTGCACACTTCTCTGTTATTGCTCTCTCTTTCTCTGAGAACTTTTATAGCAATGTTTGCCTATATAAATTTACTAATTTAAGTTATAAAGATTCATGAGTTAAAAAAAGGCAATTCCACTATTGTCTTCTTTGGGATTAGTTTAAATTTGTACATTCATTATGGAGAATAACTTTATATTAATATGAAGTTTTCTTGTAAGAAATTCTTAAAAGGGAAGTTTGTTAATCACTTCAGATGCATTTTGAATTTTTATTCATAAAATTGTGTACAATCATAGCATAAGATTTGTTGAATGGCTTTATTAATGCAAAGTAAGATCTTTGATTTCTTTATAATTTCTAAATAGTAGTTAAATATAGATAACAGTAATATTGGTTTGTTTATACTGATTTGAGGTTCTATCAACTTACTACAGATCCTCCAACTCTCAATTGTTTTCTAATTGATCCCCTAGGATTTACTGATAATAATTTTATCAACCTCAAGGACATTGAAATTTCACTTATTCCCACACTGTGTACCCGTTTTATTTGCATCAAATACCATACGATAATGATGGCAAAGTAAAATGTGAAGACATACCTGAGTGTCACTTTAAGAAAACATCTTAATTTTTAGCCCAAATTATTTTAAGGCAAACATATCAAAAATCTATATATTTTTAAATATATATCACTATTGATCTATCCATGTCAGTCCAATTTTATGTTATGTTCAGATTTTATTAGGAAAAAAATAGTTTTTTCTTTATTGAAATTAGGAATTTTTTCTGGACCATTGTTCATCTCTTGAATTTTTTCTCTTTAATTTTAGCCATGGTGAGATACATTTAAAAGACTTCTTGGTATCAAAGATTTGGATTTTAACCCCACTGAATGACGTCTATTATTAATTTACACTTTCTGATTTGTATAAGCCTATTTAGAATTTTTATATAGGGATGTACAATTAGAATTGATCTACAACTTGTTTTTTTTTTCTTTTTTTATGTTAAAACTGGTTAAAATAGATTTACAGGCTTACCTGTTTTTCTGTGCTCACCGAATTTTATAATGCCACTGATTTTCCTGTTCCTTAAGGCTTTGAAGACCAGAAATGTGGACTTTCCCTGTTTTGGATATTTGAAAAGGAGAGGGTAGAGGTTATCTTCTTTTTTTGTTTCATTTAGTGTTTATTGAGTGCCATTAACATTTACATGATTTTAATACCAAAGAAGCTGAGAAATTCACACACTCTTGCAACTCACTTTCTTACCCAGCATTTTAGTGTGAAAAAGTTCAAATATAAAATCGAATGACTAGTCTTCTCTCCTTGAAATCTTATAGAGTTTCCAGAGTTCTTCCAAAGAGAGAGAGGGAGACAGAATGATGATGAGGATGAGGATGAGGATGAGAATGAGGATGAGGATGATGACGGTTATGGAACCTCTCTCCTCTGTCCTGTCGTTTCTCATATGTCTTGAATGCACCAAACACCCGAATCTCAGCTCCCACTTCTCTTCTGGGTCCTCCTTACACCCCACAGACATGACTTCATTCCTCTTGGAAGAACAGACTGAGATCTTTCTGGGGTTCTGCTTTTCCTGTAGCCTGTGACCCACCTTGTCTAGGTCTTCACATGGCTTTTCTCAGGCTCCCTCTTCTATTCAGGAATCAGCTTAAACACCATCTCCAAGTGTGACCTTCACAGTGACACTGTATAGATCAGACCTGCCTCCTTATCACATAATTTATCTAGTAATTAACCCAATCTGTGCTGTATGGCTGTATGGGCTCAATTTTCTCTCTTCTCTCACATATGTATGACCAACCTCTCATCCCTGGATCCTGGTTCTTCAGTTGTTGAATAAATAGAATCTCTCATATCTGAAAGAGTTAGCTTACATGATCCATATCCCAGAGTGAACAGAGATCATACAAAAACTCAATTATTTCTGTATTGGGAGACCACTTTTCTCAACAATCCTGAGCTCTTGGGGACATCCAAACTCTGTTCCAAAGTGACTCAGAAGCAAAGTCTAAATTCAAAAAACAAAGGGAGGCTGAAAAGAATCCAAGGAGAACAGAAGGGATCCTTCTACAGCAGAGGGAGGGTTCATGAAGGGGCCGCACAACAGTTATGCCGTGAGAAACAGAGAGAATTCTAAGAACACAGATCCCAGGGAAAAGGCTTGAGTAGCATCAACTCCTCATCCATCCCCAATTTTTTATGATTCTCAGAAGCAGCTGACACCATCAGCCCATCACAAAACAAGTCAGATTCCAAGAATGGTGAGTAGGAGAAATTCTCAGTTATGGGGCTGGTGCAGAGTCAAGTCGTGGGAAGGGGAGGCAGGTGCCTGGGTGGACTTCCAGGGATCCTGGGGTGATTTCACTTTGCCCTGTCCTCTGTGTCCTTCCTGTCCACAATTCCTAGCCTCACATCCCCAAGATTACACAGTGGAGAATCTCATCCGGATGGGCGTTGCTGCCCTGATCCTGCTGGTCCTCGGGATTCTGCTATTTCAGGCTCGACATAGCCTGAGAAGACCCCAACATGCATCAAGGAGGTAAACACAAGAGAGAACATTGCGCTATTCAGAGAGGTAGAGTCTTGGAAATAAATCTTGTGCACCCAGGAGTTTCTGGAGGAGCATCTGAGACATAAGCTGTGTGAACTGTCTGTAGGTCATTGCAAGATGGAGGAATCATTGCTCATCTGCAGGGACACTGTCTGGACTCTTCTGCCGTTAAAGTCTGGAAGTTTCCTTCCAACCACTATTGAGTTATCTTGATGAGTTCCTTTCTCTCTCTCTGTGAAATTAGCGTATATCCCTCGTGGCAGATTTGGGTCCACAACTCCTTACACTTTCATGCTCCTGTACATTTATTTTCATATAAATCATTTTTCTAAATATCTAATTACCACAAAACCTTGGTTTGTATTAAGGAGTTTCCATCTGTTCATTCAGAGCATGCAATCTATCTTAATTTTTCAATAAATTGGCATAACACAGATCCAGCCTGAAAGAGATATGTCCAAATGATGCCCTAACACCCTCTCTGGACACCACAAACCCTTCACTTTTCATCAGGTTCCACCTGTGTAGTTTCTTCAGAAATATCATCACTTGGAATCAAGACATTATTACCTGAAGTGATAGCACGGTTCTTACTGCCCCTGAAAAACCCATCGTTATAAAGACTTATTCAAAGCATTTTCCAGTTTCTCTGGTATATATGATCCCTTCATGACCAACTTCAAGGGATGAATTTGAAGTCCCTGATGCAGAGTTGGAAACTGCTGCACAGAAGTGATTATCACAAAACAGTCCACACCAATAGGGCACCTTAAGTTCCACTCTGACAGCCCCAAAATGCACCTAAGTTTCCTTGTATTTTATGTGTAATGATAATTCCTACCAAAATGTTGTGGCACAGTTTCAGTGAAATCACAAAACCAAAATTCCAGCACATTCAGGTGAGATGCAAAGAGAAAAATGGTAATATCGGTTGTGGGAGAGAATAGTGAGCACACAGAATTCTCATTCATTACTTATAGGAGTGCAAAGTACATCCATCAATGTAGAGAATAGATTATTATACTTATCTGGTTAAAGTAAGAGACACACAGCTATGGTCTTTAAGCATATACCTTAGAGAAAATGTGTACATATGCACCAGGATCCATTGACAAGAGAGTTCTTCATATTAGTCAAAATCATTTTAAGACTACATGCATCAAGAAAAGACAGAATTTGGTGTTCTATGTAGAAAATCAAATATTATGTGTCAGTGAAAATGCACAAACTAAAATTCCAAATGGTCGTGTGTATCCATCTTCAAACATGATAGTCAATAAATGTACGATGATTATAAAAAAATATGTGTTTAGTGTTCTCTCGTTTACCTAACGATGAAAATGAAACATTATGTATTATTTTAGGAATGTATACCTAAGATAAATTCTATGAATAAAGGAGAGAAAAGAATTCCATCAAACCCATGATGGTGATTACAAATTAGATGAGGTTAGATGGTTTTGTTCAAGATGGAAACCACAGAATCTTCTAGAATACTAGCAACTTTCTTCTCGACTTTCGTCTGATGACTCATAAATCAATTTGTCATTACTGGTAAACAGTGCATTTCTATCCTACAAACTCTTTTTATTTTCCATACAATTTAGTGAGTTAGGTTGAAGCGGGGGGTTGAGAGCCACATCCTATACTAGTGACTAATTCCTAACAAAGTGACGGTTGGTTTGTTATAGCAAATACTTCATACATTGGCATTGTGTTCTCCTCAAGACATGAACCCCCACCTGCCTGATTACCTCAACTGAATCTAGTCAGTCAATGAGCCACTTTTCAGGTGGGAAATTGTGTCCCTTAACAAACACTTTTGCCAATTCTAGACAATATACAATTAAGAATTTAAAGTGGGCTCGTGTGTGTGCCTGAACCCATAATGGCCCAAGTATCTGAATTGGGGTGAATCCAACCAACATGGACTTGGAGGTGATTTCAGTGTTTAACTCCATCAGGTAGTGGTTTGGGGTCATATCCCTGGGGTTGGTTCCAGACTGAACTACACTCAGAATGTCTGGTCTTTTCGTGGACCCCCTGAGGGGGAATCAGATAGAGCTCATGGTAGAGAAGTAGTGCTCCTTTCCTACAGAAAACCTATGTGAGAGATTCTCACATGCCCTGTTCTGTGAATCTGTTCTGTATGATTCTATCTGTTCCCCTCATCTCCACTGAACTAGACGAGCTGGGCTGGGGCAGTGCCTGGGTCCTCACATGCCCACGCTGTGTTTCCTGGAGTGGAAGTGGTGTGGGCTGCAGGGAAATCAGCACAGCTCTGATTCTAGGACAAGATGGTCCCCATAGCGTTCGGCAGCTATGATCCTTTTCAAATGGGGACAGTTATCTATCTCCTTTCTTTTTTCAGGCATTCTCCACACTCCTGTGCAATTCAGCTAAGTCTCCTCCACATCTCTCAGTTCTATCCTCTCATTTCACCTCCTCGAAGTTGACCTTCCATGATGCTCAAACTAGTTAAGATCCTCTGTTATCTAATCGCCAATCTACAGCAGTTTATTCCACATAACACATGTCGTAGTGTATAATTAAATATATTTTGTAACTAATATTTTGATGTCCATCACATCCCCAAGACTAGTAGAGATCAGGAACAAGATCCAAGTCAGGTAAGCACATATTTTAGTTTTCATTCTTGGCACATTTTGTGAATGTAGTTGGTATTTTAGATAAATTTTGACTGATTGGATGGGTGAATTTGTAAATAGAAGCAAATGAGAGAAAAAAGTTCATTTCACACACACACTGCAATCTGAAGTAGATCAAGCCTGTATCCTCCCCTGCTGCCTTCCTCTTTCATTTGTGTAAATTTGATCCCTCTCTCACTTCCCACATCTGGGGATTCCCTGTTTTCCACTCCACTCAGCTGAGACATAAGAAAAAGTTGGCGAACCAAAATGAGCCAACCAAATACAAAAACAAAGTGATGGAGGTGAGGATAGCTACATAATTTGTGGAGCACAGTGCTAAATGAAAATGCAGGGCCCTGTGTTCAAATGTCAAAATGGTGACACAGAACATTAACTCAGTTTGGAGCCCTGTTTGATCACACAGCACACGACCCATGAAGCCAGTCCTGCACACAGCAGTGGGAAATCCAGTTATTGCACACTGCGGTACTGACCAGCACCGCCTGAGTTCTTTCTGGGTGCCAGGACCTGTGCTGGGTGCGGCACACACTTCATCTCTGAGTCTTCACCACATAGCTATTAATTGGAGTTCATCTCCTCCTTTGTAAAGATGATCCAGGGTCATAAGTAATTTGCCTAAAACCCACTGGTTTAGGAGTACCATTGGTTTACAAATAGGTTAGTCTCCTATCTCATGCGCATTCCGGCTCACCGCCTCCCAACTCAGTTCTATGCAAGGATCCTCCTGAGTGGCTGGCAGGACCCTTGCTCCCAGCTTCATTGTCCTGGTCTCTGTCTCACCCCCAGTCTCTGGTATTTCAAGGCAGGCAGCTGTGTAAGGAGGTGCCAAACTCTGGGGTCAGGGTGATATGAATTCCTTTCTCAGATGGAAACTTACTGGAGATTTGACCTTGAAGAACAGACACAATATCTCTAAGCCTTCGTGCTGTCGTCTTTAAAGTAGAGATGATATTCTAGTGTTAAAAAGGATCCCAACAGAAGAAAAGCTTCACTGATAGGCCCTGAAATAACTGAAGCCTCACAAATAGTGGGTCCTTCTCTTACACTGTCCTCCTGGAAAAGAGAAGAAAGTGAGGCCCGTTGGGGAAAGACTCCCATTTCCTACAGGGCTCTGCCTGGAGCAAGATCCCAGATTTTCCAGCCTTGTTTCCACAGCAGTGAGCATGTGGCCATCCACGCCTGAAGAAAAGGAACACTCTGAGCTCCAGGATAACCAAGCACATTGAGATCCCAGAACAAGACAGCAGTCCCCCATCACTGCATGTGCACGATGACTGCAGGCTTTGCAAATGCTCCCAATAGAAAGTGCCCCTGGAGGTAGTGGTGACAGGGCAGGGGCCTCCATAGCCCAATCCTTCACCCTCTGCTTCTGTCCTCAGGCTGGACACGGTGTGCATCCCCACGGATCCTATCTGTACCCAGCCCCCTCAGTACTGTAAGGACATATATGGATCACAGTGTTGCTGAGTCTCATGGTATCTCCATAGAAATAGCTCTATAATGATGTTCAATACCTTCAGATAACAAGGTGACATACAGTTTTGTGATGTTTTCAGTGTAATAAATAATTTTATCCTCATATAAACGTCATGAGGAAATTACTAATCTCGTTTACATTTACATGATGAGAAAGTTGAGGTTCAGGGACCCTGCAGCACGTTCAGAGTCACAGAGCCAAAGAAGGGAAGATCCAGGAATGAGGCTGGGATGCCGGATACCAGAGCTCAGTCTTGTAAACACTCTGCATTTGCACCTTTTATTAGTTTCCTTGAACTGTGATAACATTACCACAAACCAGACAGATGAAAACAGATTAATTCTCGAGACTAGAAATCCATATTCAAGGTGCCAGCAAGGCCATGCTTCCTATGCAGGCTCTATGGAAAACTCCTTCCTTGCCTCTTAGCTCTTGCTGGCCACAGGCACTCCTAGACTTGCAGCAGCCTGACTCCAATCTCTGCCTCCATCTTCACACGGCTGACATCTCCTCATGTATCCCTGTCGTCAATGACTTTCTCCTTATGTGCCTATTCTCTGCTTTTGATAAGGACAACAGAAATCCTGGATTAGGGCCCCTTCTAATCATTAGGGTCTTATCTTAACCTGATTACATCTGCAAAGGCCCTGTTTCCAAAAAGGTCACATTCACAGGTACTGGCCATGAGGACTTCAATATATCATTTCAGGTGGCACAATTCAACTCATATGAGCATCCAAAGAAAAATATACATAGGAATGAATTTATCAAAGAAAGTTCAACACTTATACTCTGCATTTCTTTTAATATGCTAAGAAAATTTGAAAAGATCTAAATCAATGGAAAGACATTCCAAGATCATGGCTTGGAAGATTTAACATTGTAAAGATGACAACACTCTCCAAGGCAATCTATCAAATCAATTCAATCCCTTTGGAAGTCGGAAAGGCCATTTCTGCAGAAATGAAAAAGCCTTTTCTGTAATTCAAGGTAATTGATAAAGACCCACAATAGCCAAAAAATCTTAAAAAGGAAGAACATAGTTGGAGAACTCACACTTTCTGATTTCAAATTTACTACAAAGCCCCAGTAAGCAAAACAGTGTGATGTGGGCATGAAGACAGACACATAGCTGCATCAAATAAAATTGAAGGGCAAGGTATAAAATCATACATACGAGCTTTTGACTTTTGACAAATGTGCCAAGACAACTCACTGGGGAAAGAATCATCTCTTCAACAAATTGTGTGGGGAAAACTGGATATCCACATGCAAAAAAAGGAAGCTAGACGGTTACACACATTTTATGCAAAAAGTATCTCAAAATGGATCAATATAAGAACTAAAATTATAAAACCCTTAGAGAAAAACATACAATCAATCTTAATAATCCTGGACTTCACAATAGTTTTTTTAGGTATAACATTAAAGGACAAATAGCAAAGAAAATAATAGATTGAATATCATCAAATTTTAAAACATATATATCAAATGTAAAACACAATCTACAAAACTGGAAAAGATATTTTCAATCATATATCTAATAAGGTTCTAGTATCCACAATATATAAAGAATACCTTTAACATAACAACCAAAAAAATGACCCAATTTAAAAACAGTTCAAAGGCTTAAATAGATATTTCTACAAAGAAGATATACAAATGCACAGCAAACATATGAAAGATGGTCAACTCATTAGTAACTAGGGAAATGCAAATAAAACCACTATGAGTTGCCACTTCACACCCACTAGATTGAACATAATTTAAAAAAAATAACAAGTTTTGATGAGGATGTGGAGAAATCTGAATCCACATACATTGTTGGTAGGATTGTAAAATGGTTTACCCATTGTGGAAATCAGTATGGCAGTTCCTTAAAAAGTTAAACCTGGAACTACCATATGACCTAGAAACTCCCCTTCTAGATCTAAGGTTCAGTTATTCAAGGTTAATAAGTTCTAGACATCTGCTGTACAACTATGTGCCTATTGTTAAGAATACCGTACTGTGTATGAAAATTTGTAAAGAGTGTATATATCATGTTAAGTGCTCTTACCACAATAAATAAAAGAAAACAAATAAGAATTACAAACACGTATTTGAACAAACACTTATGCAAGTGTGTTGAGAGAAGAACCATTCACAATAGACAAAATGTGACACGGGCCAAATATCCATCAACTGATGAGTAGAAAAACAACAAAAACAAACCAGTGAATTCTCTCCAACTAGTTCTTTTGCTCAAAGCACGGAGATAGAGTTCTCAGTATCAGACGAAGAGTTATTGGCCTTGGGAAAAGAGGTGGTGAGGGAACAGAAGTGACTCAGGGGTTTTGGTGGAGGATGATGAAGAGAATGCACTGTTGCTTATAGAAACTAGGAAGTCAGAGATGGGAAGTGTTTGTGCTACACAAAACCACAGACCCAGGCCATGAGGGAGGTGGTGGTTCCCTCTGTGAGGCAGTTGACAGTATTATAAACATCTCCACAGGCGTCCTTTTCATCTTGGGCTCATTCATCCTGTGGTGGCCCCATTGGTACCTCTA
This sequence comes from Rhinoceros unicornis, assembly GCA_028646465.1. NCBI lineage: Eukaryota > Metazoa > Chordata > Mammalia > Perissodactyla > Rhinocerotidae > Rhinoceros > Rhinoceros unicornis. Next base: position 4,948,575 of record CM053541.1, on the reverse strand, counting down.
GTTAACCAAGGTGAGAGTGGAAGAGCCGTCAATTCTTCACTCTCTTCTACTTCACATACAACAAGCAAATCCACAGTTCTCTCCCTGAGCCCTTCTTTCCTTGACCCTGGTCCATCACCAAAGACTAGTTCAGTTGAAGACTCAAAGTGTCCTGTTGGTACCACCCCATCAGCTTCCTTCCTGCCACCTACTCTGGACTCTCACTCCCTGATGAAGTGTTTTATTCTCATGGCCCCAAACTTGTCTTTCACTGACTCTACTCTGCACAATACCACTCCACAGGTTTCCTCCTTCCTTCTAGTAACTTCCAATTATCTCTACCTGACAGTCAATGAACTTGATGATCAGGCTGAGGTGAACCCTCCAGCCCCAGCAAAATTGGCTCCTCCCTACAAAACAAATTCATCCTAGGTGATCACCTCTCCTCCCCAGACACACACACAACCTGAGAAATTACTACATTTGTCCCTTCTCATGGGTGGCTCCCTGAACCAATTTGAACATTATAGACACCTTTCCAATTCTTCTAATGTGTTTTTTTTAATCTATTCTTTATTGCAGTAACATTGGTTTGCAACATTGTATAAATTTCAGTCATACGTCATTATACCTCTATTTCTGCATCGAATACATCATGTTTGCCACCCAAATACCAATTACAATCACCACACACGTGTGCCTAATCATCCCTCTCACCCTCTTTCCTCCCCTCCTCCTGTCTGGTAACCACCAATCCAACCTCTGTCTCTATGTGTTTGTTTGTTGTTGTTTTTATCTTCTACTTATGAGTGAGATCATATGGCATTTGACCTTCTCCCTCTGACTTTTCATTTTGCATAATACCCTGAAGGTCCATCCATGTTGTCACAAATGGCTGGATTTCATCATTTCTTATGGTTGAGTAGTATTCCATTGTGTATATATGCCACATCTTCTTTATCCATTAGTCCTTTGATGGGCACTTAGGCTGCTTCCAAGTCTTGCTTTTGTGAATAATGCTGCAATGAACACAGGGGTGCCTGTATCTTTATGCATTTGGTGTTCTCATATTCTTTGGATAAATAGCCAGCCGTGGAATAGCTGAATCGTATGGTAGTTCTATCCTTAATTTTTTGAGGAGTGTCCATACTGTTTTCCATAGTGGCTGCACCAGTTTACACTCCCACTAGCAGTATGTGAAGGTTACCTTCTCTCTATGTCCTCTCCAACACTTGTTGTTTCCTGTCTTGTTAATTATAGCCATTCTGACGGGCGTGAGGTGACATCTCCTTGTAGGTTAGATTTGTATTTCCCTGATAGTTAATGATGTTGAACATCTTTTCATGTGCCTATTGGCCATCTGTATATCTTCTTTGGAGAAATGTCTGTTCAGATCTTTTGCCCATTTTTTAACTTTCTTAGTTTTTTTGTTGTTGAGATGTATGAGTTCTTTATATATTTTTTAGATTAACCCATTATCAAATATATGGTTTGCAAATATCTTCTCCCAGTTGTTAGGTTGTCTTTTCCTTTTGTTGATTGTTTCCTTCACTGTGCAGAAGATTTTCAGTGTTTTTTTT
>CM053541.1:4887611-4946516 GCA_028646465.1 Rhinoceros unicornis | reverse complement strand
CATCATATTTGAGGGATGTTTTTGCTGGATAGAGTATTCTTGGCTGAAAGTTTTTGTCTTTCAGTATTTTGAATATATCATTGCTGTCTCTCCTAGCCTGTAAAGTTTCTGTTGAGAAATCCATTGAGAGCCTGATGGGAGTTCCTTTGTACGTTATTTTTTGTTTTTGTCTAGCTGCCCTTAATATTGTTTCTTTGTCATTGACCCTGGCTAGCCTTACCACTATGTGTCGTGGCGAAGGCCTTTGTCTGCTAATATATATAGGTGACCTGTTGGCTTCGCTTACTGGTATTACCTGCTCCTTCCCCAGATTTGGGAAATTCTCAGTTATTATTTCCTTGAATAGGCTCTCTGTTCCTCTTTCCCTCTCTTCTCCCTCAGGAATACCTATAATTCTTATGTTACATTTTCTAATAGAGTCAGATATTTCTCGGAGTCTTTCTTCATTTCTTTTTAGTCTTAGTTCTCTCTCCTCTTCCATCTGGAGTATATCTGTATTCTTATCCTCTAAAGTGCTAATTCTTTCCTCCATATTGTCAGCTCTGTTCTTTAAACATTCCAGATTCTCCTTTATCTCCTCCATTGTGTTCTTCATCTCCATCAGCACTGATTGATTTTTCTTTATGATTTCAATCTCTTTTGTGAAGAATCTCCTAATCTCATTGAATTGTTTGTGTTGTCTTGTATTTCATTGAGTGTTTTTATGAGAGCTATTTTGAAATCTCTGTCATTTAGATTATGGATTTCTGTGTCTTTGGGGTTGATTTCTGGGTGCTTGTCATTTTGTTTCTGGTCTGGTGATTTCATATATTTTTGCATTGTGGTTCCTGCGTTGGTTTTGTTTTTCCTCATCCTGGAAATCTCTGGCTGCAATTTACACCTACTGCCACTGTCTGGTGGTAAAGGGCTGTGTAGTCTAAGCCCCCTGTGCTCTGCCCCTGTTTTTCTGCTGTGATCCACAGTTTTGTTTTGTTTTGTTTTTTTCCGCTGCGATCCGCGGGTTGGGTCATTTGATCAGGTCTGCCGCGGATCGCTTGGTCTGGTCTGTCTCTGATCTCTTGGTCTGGTCTGCCGCATCCGCTAGGTCTGCAGGGTCCAGTGTGTGGGGAGGGGGGAACTCTCTCTTTTGCCCTCTGGGTCCCTGATGTGGGAGGCTTCTTGTTTGCCCCTCTTTATCCGCTCTCTGGGGTGCTCAGATGTTGATGGTAGCCCTGTGGCTCTTCTGAGTCCTCTGTGTGGGAATTTCCCACTGGCTGAGAGAACCCAAAGAGCTACGGTTTCCCTGAGGAGGGCCGCCCCTCCCCCCTCTCTGGGAGCCGTGCAGAGGGGGATTGCTGATCTGATGGGGAGGGAGAGGAGTTCTCCTTACCTCTCCCCACTTCCTCTGGGGGCCCAGCACATTCTGCTCTTAGATGTGCGGCAGTGTGGATCTTTCTGTTCTAGCTTTTCACTGTCTGGGATTCCGTTGTTGGTCTGTGACTGTTCCTTTTGTTGTATCTTGTCGGGGGAAGAGTTCATGGGAAAGCTCACTCCGCCATGATGCTGACGTCACTCTCCCAACACCATGTTTTTTGAGGGTCCCCAAAGTGACTAGCTGGTTGCATTATTTGAGACAACCTCTTATCTCTTATGGCTTCTCAGAGCCATAATACATGGAGATAGAGTTAGAAAGCAATAGAGAATCACCGTCCTAAGAGGACACACACATGCAATCACTCAGCACTGCAGAGATAAAGCTGTGATTGAGAGGCAATAGAAGACACACAGAGTGGGCACCCCAGAATGGGGACAGAAAATTCTTTGTCATGACCAAGGACAGGGTGATAAGACTTGTGCTCTCAACAAATGTCTCTTTTTCTCCTAGGAATACACAAGAAACCTCTCTCTGCCCAGGTGGGTCCCATGGTGATGTCAGGAGAGAATCTGACCTTGTTCTGTGAGTCTGATAGCTTGTTTGACAAAGACCATCTATCCAGGGAGGGGGGGCCGAGGAACACTGGCTCTCTGGAAGGCAGAGCCACAACGGTGCATTCCAGGCCATCTTCCCTCTGGGCTCTGTGACCCCAGCCCATGGCAGGATGTATGGGTCCTATGGCTCTTTCAATCACTCTCCCTGGGAGTGGTCAGCTCGAGTGATGCACTGCACCTTTCTGTCACAGATGAAGAACCTCATCCTGTCCCATGTCTTACAATACACTATACACTTACAATACACTGTACACTATACACAATACACAATACACTATAGCTGAAGGGCACCCTGTACGTGATAGGGGAATCTTAGACATTCTGGAGAAATAGAAGCAATGAGAAATACAGAGAGGAAAAGAGAGGATGGTAGTCAGGGCACCTGCAAAACCTCCTCCACATCCTGCATGGATGCCCACATTGGGGTCTTATGTATCCAGGAGAATGAAGAAATGGATTAGGGCAGATCCCCAGAGGAGGAGAGGCTGAACGCAGTTTGAGGAGATCAGAAGTTGCACCAGCCCCTCAAGTTATTTGTTTCACAGAATACCCTCTGTCATATAAATGATTTCCCAGTTGAGGAACATAGATATTTATCACCAGAGGGGATGTAATGTCTCCTGATCATAGCTGTCTTTCATCACCAGGCATATCATAATACCTCTTTCCACTATGACATCGCAGGGAGGAAGGATCTGCTCATGGTAATCAGGCAGAGGGACTAGAAGGCCCCATCAATCCTTAGGGGATGACAGAGTGAAGGGTGGACAGAGGACCAACCTTCCATCAGGAATGGTCTTACTTCATTGGGTGAGGAAGGACACTGGCTCATCTTTCGCTGTCCTTTTTCTTAGGAATTCCTACAATTACTTGCCCATCACCAAAAAAAAAAAAAAAAAAAAAAACACCACAAAGGGTGAGCGAGGGGGTCTCTTAATTTAATCTATGAATCTCTGGGGGCCAGAGGGCTCCTGTGTGGGTGTTGTCTCTGCCACCTCCCAGCTCTGTGACCTTGAGTTAGTCAGCTTCCCCATCTGATCCCCAAATTCTCCATCAGCATTTGAGGCTGTGATCAGCATGGGAATCAGAAGGGGAATTTAGGCTCCTATGCTCTGGGACTGAGGCCTTTTCTAATAGGGATAAAGGGGTCACAGTGTTCCTGACCCCATGCCCAGGATACATGCTTATCCTCCCTCCATCAGGATCTGTGAGGGTGGGGATGATGGAGGATTGGAAGAATTTAAGGGAACCTTTTAAAAAAGACTGTCCACCTGTTAATATTCTATTAGCTGAATATCTAACAGTTAACAAGGAAAAAGATCCTGTCTTCATGAGGATCATATTCCAGATGCATGTGAAGGGAGGAGTAAAAGTATGATGAGTAAATGAGTGAAAATTCATTAAGATTCATTAATTCATACACCTTGAGATAGAGTCATGTGATAGAGAAAGTTTAAGTGTATAATTTAGAGTTAGTTGTAGGGGAGAACTACTGAGAGTGACATTTCAAGTGTGATGTAATGACAAGGAAAGTCAGTCCTGAGAAGATTAGTCTAAGGATATTCCCAGCAGGTGGAACCATGAGTTCCATAAATCCAATGTGGCAATGAGCTGGTGGGTTCAAACCACCAGTGAGCCTGACATGTGCTGGATGAGGTGGAGTTGAGAGAGGTAGACTGGAGTCAAACTAGGTAAAGGTGGATAAGCCATGACGAGGAGCTTGGATTTTATTCAGTGTGAAATGGGAGGCCATTAACATATGTATATCAGAGAAGTGGCTTTATGTTCAAGATATTTTAGAAGGAGCAAATTGGCAGGTGTGGACAAAATTTATTTAAAGGGAGTGAGTGGAAGCCATGAGCCTGGTGGGAGGCTATGACAGTCCTTGTGGACAAAAATCATCGTGACTTAGCCACGAAGGCCTGGGGAAGGAGTTTGGAGGGTGGTTTCATAATGTACTCAGAAGTAGACTCATTAAGACAGAGATTTCTGAACAGTTCTTATATTTCTCAGCTGAACCACCTTCAGCATCCTCATTATTTTAAGTTGTAAAATTTCTTGGCCTAAGCTTATTTGTTGTACATTTTATTATCCTTTTAATGTCTGTAGGATTGGTAGTGATGCCCCATTTATTCTTGATCTTGGTAATTTATGTTCTGTCTTTTTTCCTCTCGTATTCTTTTTCTTTACATCCTAAAAGCTTTGATATGTTGTCATTTCATTGACACTTTTTCATTAATATTTGGTAAATTCAACTTTCTGTGATTCCGTAACCAATAAATACTTGGCATTTTTTTTGTTTCCAAAGTACTGTGTTTTCTTCTTAATGTTTTCTTATTGTTGGCGCTCATTTAATTGCACTCTAATCAGGAAACATGATACGTATGACAACAGTTTGGAGAGACATAGATACTTCGTTGTCTAGTAAGAAATCAATACTTTCTGTTCAATATGTGCTTTAAAAAATGAGCATTCCCACTTTGTTGTAATAGGTATGTCACAGAAATATTTCTGTAAAATGGTGCATACTATATACGCAATCAAAAACTTCATCATGTGTGCACATCAGATTGAACATTTAATTGTGATTCAACTCTCATGTAAATTTTTTACCTTCTTAATCTATCAGATATTGTATATTACTCTGATAAATGTTTGTTCAAATCCTCCTTATGTATGAATTTATGTTTTATGTATTTCAAGGATATGTGATTTGTTGAGTGAAACTACATAACTGTTATCTCTTCATAGTAGATAGTTGATTTCAAAATATAAAGCATCAATTGTTGATCTTTTAAAAGTATTTTAATGTTTGTATTAGTTTCCTATTGCTGCCATAACAAGTTACCACAAATTTAGAAGCTTATCAAAAATTTATCATCTTACAGTTCTGTAGGTCAGAATTGTGAATGGGTCTCACCAAGCTAAAATCAAGGTTCTGATGTGGATGAATTCCTTTCTGGAGGCTCTACAGAGGAGAATCCATTTCCTTTCTCATTCAGATTATTGGCAGAATTATATAAACTTGCAAATATGCATATATCAAATGCTTATTAATACTTCTATGTACAGTCAATATCTTTTGTTCTCAGTACCATCTCCATTTGGGTTCATTTTCTCCATTTTGGGTTCATTATTTTTCTAACTTATTTACATCATTTAGTATTGCTTTTGGAGAGGGTGTAGACACAAAAATATCTACATCTTTCTATCTCTAAAAATGCCTGATTCATATTAATATTGTCTCTCTCTATCACAGTACTTGGTAAAGGAGAAGCTTTACCTTGTTAGAGTAAAAAACATCTACTATTAAGAGACATTTTCACCAACGCCTTCATTATCCCTCATAAAGATGCAGCCTGACGTGGTGGGTTTAACGTGTGAAACACGAGTCCCAATGTGTCAGATATTCCTTGAGTCTCTATGTGTTTAACGAGTTGTCCACTGATGATAGTTCAGCTTTGCCCATTAATAATAACTAGGCTCTGGGGCCGGCCCAGTGGCGCAAGCGGTTAAGTGCGAGTGCTCCGCTGCCGTGGCCTGGGGTTCGCCGGTTCGGATCCCGGGCACGCACCGACGCACTGCTTGTCAGGCCATGCTGTGGTGGCGTCCCATATAAAGTGGAGGAAGATGGGCACGGATGTTAGCCCAAGGGCCAGTCTTTCTCAGCAAAAAAGAGGAGGATTGGCAGATGTTAGCTCAGGGCTGGTCCTCCTCACAAAAAAAAAAAAAAAAAACTTAATAACTAGGCTCAGTGTAGAATTCTGTACTCACAATCAATACCTTCAAAGTATTTCTCCAGTATTTTCTGTCTCCTGTTTTTGCTCCTGAGAAGTCCAGTCCCAATGAGCTCGTCATTCATTTAAGCGTCACTTGCATTTTCTCCAGTAGTTTTTGAATTATTTTTTGACTTATTCTCAATGTTCTTTACCAGGGTCAACATATGGTCTGAATTTTTAAATTCATGAACTTTAAATCCATGTTCTTTCTTCATTTCTGTAAAAATTTCAACCACTCTCTCTTCAAGTTTGCCTAACACCATTCTCACTTTCATCCTGAAACTGTGATAGATGTCTGCTTACCCTTCTCATTCTATGTCCTCTCTATTCATTACCTTTCATTACTTTTTCCATTTCTGGTCTCCCTCTGATGCATTCTAGAAAATTTAATCAGTATTTTATTCCAGTGATGTCAGAAAGATGGCAGAATAGGAAGTCCCAGCCCTTGTCTCCCCACGGAAACACTGACAAAACAACGATATTTGGGTCAAAATACCTTTATGAGACCTACAGAATCCAGTTATTAACTAAGTTGCAAGACCTCAGACCAGCATGAAACCAAAAAAAAAAAAAGTTTTAGAATTGGATAAAAAGAGCAGTTTCACTTTACCAGTATGATCCTTCCCCCCCAAAATGCTGAGAGATCAGCTCAGCCCAGGATCTCTCCTTCGGAGAAAAGAGTGGGTGAAGCTGCATCTGAGGGTGCTATCCCAGAGACCTACTGGTGTCCCACCTCACTCAGAGCGCTAGGCTGCAAGAACAGAGGAAATGTGCTCTCAGTTCAGGCACAGCTCTGAGACTGCTCCTCGAGGAGAGTGTGAGAGAATCGGACCTTGCATATCCACAGAAAATGTTTGACAGGCTCCCAAAAGTTCTAATAGGGCTGATTGGTGGCTTTCCCTGCCAGAACCGGGCAGTAAAGACTGAAGAGGTTGCTGCTTCTTCCAGTGTACAGATACCATACCAAAGCTACAAGAAACATGAAGATTCAGGGAAATATGACAAGATCTAAGTTAAAAAAATAAATCTTCATTAACTGACTATTAAAAAGGATCTATACGTTGCCTGAAAAATTATTCAAAATAATTATCTTATATCCAAGGTCTCCTGGGCCCTATTGATCCAAGATACTACATACTAAAAGTTTCTTCATCCTGAACAAAGGGAGGACAAGCCCAGCTTTGTGAAGAAGTTTGCATGTTGAATGCCTGCTGAACACAGAGGGTAGTTGCCAGAAGAATATTCAACAATCAAAAATTGGGAGAGTACAGATAAGAAGATTCCTCTGAGGTGACCTAGAATTATTTAATGTCCCTAATGGAGAAAAAATAAGACTATATATTTACATTTGCTTGTATTTGCATGAAGAAAATCTAGAACAAAGGTTGGCAAACTACTTCCAGTGCAAAATCAGCCTGTTTTAATACAACTCACAAGCTAAGGATGTTTTTTTCTTTTTTTTAATGGCTGAAAAAAATCAAAAGAAGAATATTTCATGACAGAATTTTTTTTTAATTCAAATTTCAGTGTCCATAAATAAAGTTTTATTGGCACACAATAAAAATACAAAATAATTATCTTAGTTATTTTAGCTGAACTAATCTTCCACAAGGGTATCAAGAACACACAATTGGGAAAGGATAGTCTCTTCAATAAATGGTGTTGGGAAAACTAGATATCCACATGCAGAGGAATGAAATTGGTCTCTCAGCTCACACCATGTATAAAAATCAACTCAAAATGGTTTAAAGACTTAAATGTAAGACCTGAAACAGTAAAACTACTAGAAGAAAGCAAAGGTGAAAAGCTTCTTACAACAGTTTAGGCAATGATTTTTTTTTGGATAAGACAACAAAAGCACAGTCAACAAAAGCAAAAAATAGACAAGTGAGATTGCATCAACTTAAAAAGCTTCTGCACAGCAAAAGGAATAATCAACTGAATGAAAAGGCAAATTACAGAATGGAGAAAATACTGCAAACCATATATCTGATAAGGGGTTAATTTTCAAAACAAGTAAGTGGGGAGGTTAATAAAAGAAACCTTAACTAAATTGGAGTTGGGAAGGCCTGTAGGGGGAGCTCTCACGCCCTATCACACATCATCAATTACACCAAACAGGAAGAGACATACTCTTGCATCTTCCACAGGAAGTACAACCACTTTACTACTGAAAGAAGACTTCTCTCCCAACCAGGGAAAAGCCCAGCCCATGACAAATGCCACAGCTCAGCCCATGAGAAGCCATTGTCGCCCTGAACTGCTGCTTTCCCCAATGGATATTTCATTTAGAACAGCCACTCCCTAATACCTATTTTTCTCTATAAAAGCAGCTCCCCTTCCTTGTTTGCTGGGTTTGCCTATGGTTTGCCATAGCATGAATTGTACATCTTTGGATATTCTTGAATAAACTCATTTGGAGATAAAACAACAGGCAAATTTGCTTTTTAAGTTGGCATAAGGAACTCGTATAACTCAATGCAAAAATAATAACAATAACCCAATTAAAAAACGGACAAATGACCTGAATGGGCATTTCTCAAAAGAAGACATCCAAAATAGCCAATCAGTATATGAAAAGGTGCTCAACCTCACTAATCATCGGCGAAATGCAAAGCAAAACCACAATGAGATATTACCCCACGGCTGTTAGAATGGCTATTATCAAGAAGACAAGAGATAACTAGTGTTGGCAAAAATGTGGAGAAAAGGGCACCATTGTGCACCGTTGGTGGTGTAAATTGGAATAGCCAATATGGAAAACAGTATGGAGGTTCTTAAAAAATTAAAAATAGAATTACCATATGATCGAGCAACCCTACCTCTGGGTATATTTCCAAAGTAAATAAAATTAGGTTATCAGAGAGATATCTGCACTCCTATGTTCATTGCAGCATTATTCACCATAGCCAAAATATGGAAACAAACTAAATGTCCATCAACAAAATTATGGATAAAGAAGATGTGGTGTGTATATATATATATTTTTATATGCTGTATTTTTAGCATATATATATATATGCTAAAAATAAATAACCAATCTATAGCTAAGAAAGATAGAGTGATATTTATTGAGCAAATACTGAGCACTAGCCTAGAAGTGTATTTCCACCAGGAAAAAAAGCACTCTATAGAAATGTGGTTTATAGCATGTTTTTATACTGTTTCAGAACAAAGAACATACACCAACGATGACAGGAATACAATTTTTTTCTCAAAGACACAAGGATATGTTTTGCTGAAGTTTAGTGCATACATAGCAGGTCAACTTGACCTTGGTTCTCTGGGAAGAAAAGCTTATCATCAAAGAAGTATTGGTATTGGCATCAGAGAAAGGGAGATATTCATCCCTATCTTTAAAGACTGCTTTCTTTGCTTTTGGAAAATGTTTGAGGCAGATTTTCAATGCATGTTTGATGGGCAATAAGTGAGACTGATCTGGGAAAAACAAGTTTTAGGCTGAATCCAGGTTAAACCACAATGGCTTCGCCATATACTTTAATATGTGAAAACTTCTTATCATTCTTATTATTTTCATCAAATGGAATATCATTCATCTTTTAAAAAGAAGGAAATCCTGCCATTTGTGACAACATGGATGAACTTGGAGGACATTATGCTAAGTGAAACAAGAAAGACAAAGACAAATGCAAAATAATTTCATTTGCATGTGGAGTCCAAAATAGTCAAAATCATAGAAACAGAGCAGAAAGGTGGTTGCCAGGGGCTGGGGAAATGGGGAGATGGGGAGATGTTGGTCAAGGGTACAAAGTTAGAGTTATACAGATGAAGGAGTTCTGGACATCTAAGGTACAGTCATCTGACTACAGTTAACAAGACTGTACTGAGTACTTGAAATTTGCTTAGTGGGTAGATCTCAAGTGTTCTCACCACACACACAAAATGTTAACTACTCCAATGATGGGTGTGGTAATTACCTCGATTACACTGATTATTTCACAATGTATACATATATAAAAACATCAAGTTGCACACCTTAAATATATACAATTTTTAAAAAATATATACAATTTTTGTTTGTCATTTATACCTAAACAAAGCTGAAAAAGTTTGTTTCAGCTAATTACACGAAGACCTTTGGAGGTTTTTCCATTTCTAATTTTAAGAAGTTAATCTCATTTTTAATGTGTGTATTTACATTTTTATTTCTGTGCAAGTATTCGTTATCCTTTTCCTTTAGAGAAGACAGGGTTCTAGCTACACTTTACCTGAATTCTGAGTACTCATATGTATAAATATGTGTGTGTGTGTGCATCTCTGTGTCAATGAGCACGAATGTGTGCATGTTGTGTGCAAGTGTGTATGTTTGTATAATTTTCCGATGGGTATTTTTTGGCCATTTTTTTCCTCACTGTTCCATCTCACTGTCTCCATTTTGAGTTCACTGTTCTCCTAACTGAATTACATCACTTAATATTCCTTTCACTGGTTCTGAAAACAGTAAAATATCTAAGAACTTGCAGCTCTGGAAATGCTTTCTTTCACCCTCGTTCTCTTTATCAAGTTACTAGGAAACATTTTCTCATTTCAAATAAAGTGTAGGATTCAACTACTAGGAGAGGAAAATCCATATGATGGTTGAGGATCCATCCGCTGAAGCTCTCATCTCTCATGAAGATGCAGCACAGCGTGCTGGGTTTAATGTGTGGGATTCAGGTCAGAGTCTCCTCCTGATCAGGGATTTGCCCCTGCTGACCTTTTCTCCTTTGTCCCTTAAAAATCATTTGGCTCAGAATAAAATTCTTCACAAACAGTTAATTCCTGGAAAGCATTTCTCGAATCTCATCTGGCGTCTCTTTTTGCTGTGGGGCAGTCTGATCCCAGAGCCCGTCATTCTATTGATGGTGATTTACGTTTTCTCTAGGAAATAATTTTAGGACTTTTATAGGGCCCCAGGCCAGTTCTCCTAGATTTTTTTTTAGTTGAAATTCACATGAAATAAAATTGACCTTTTTAAAGTGTACAATTCAGTGTAAGATACATATTTTTCACTTATCCTTCATTTTCCTCGTTTATCATGAAGGCTCAAGAAACAAAGGTCATTTTTTTTTTTTTTTGGTGAAGAAGTTTAGTCCTGAGCTAATAAACATGCCAATCTTCCTCTATTTTTTTGTATGTGGAACGCTGCCTCAGCATGACTAGAGGAGCGGTGTGTATGTCTGCACCCGGAATCCGAACTGGCGAACCCTGGGCCGCTGAAGCGGAGCACATGAACGTAACCATTACACCACCGGGCCGACCCCCACATGTTGTTTTAATTATATGTCTCCCAGCACTTAGTCTTTCCTCATGCTGTAAAAGTTAATTCTTTGTCTCTTGAGCTGTTGCTGGATGTCATTCTCTTTCTTTCCTCTGACACTTACAATAGATGTGACGTTGGTCCTCCTCATTCTATTTCCAAAGTATCTTAAATTTCCATTTCTGGTCTCCCTATGCTGCATTCTGGAAAATTCCATCATTACTATGTTCTGCTTTCATAATTCAGCTCTCTTGTCCTTGAGGGGATGAATTTTTTTAATGTCTTAATTCTACTGCAGTTTTCATCTCTAAAATTTCTAACTCATTTCAATACTTGCCTATTCAATAAAAACAATCCATATTTTTGCATTAAGAATTCCATTTCTTCCTTTAAGTTTCAGATATTTAAACATCCTTAATTTAAAATTACTCTCTTATTTTCCTAGTGACTCTATTCCTTGCATATGATAACCCCATTCATCAGTAGCTTGTTGTCCACAGCATGTTCATCATGATTAAGACAACTCTTGACTGTCCATTCCTGTTGGAAGGCTCTGCTGTCACACACTTGATCTCCCAGAGAGAGTTTGCCAGGGCTGACCTGGGAGTCAAGCTGACAAGGAGGGACTGTTGCAGCTGTTTCTGCCCCATGGCATCCACTCTCTCAAACGCAGCATCTGCTTAGGGTTGTGTCCTGCAGGGGTGGTACAATGAGTGCCTCACATTCTCAGGTGGGGCAGACGCCCATGGCTGACAATAATGGATTCAATCTGTTTCAGGCCACACAGGGGAGGTTGCTCAGTGCTGACCATGGGCTCAGGGCAGCGGGCAGATATTCCACTGCCCACCCAGAAACACGGGGGAGGGGAAACCATAGTTTCCCAACTTTGCCTGGAGCCCCAACCCCTCGCTTCTTGTGAGGACCTGGGGGTCCTTTCTGTTTCCACACAGGTGACCTCCTCCTTAGGACCCCTTGATGGTCCTGGGCACTGGAGGCCACTCAGCTTTATCTCTAGCCTTTGCTGTGGTTCCCACTCCACTATGGGAACTTCTATTTCTGTTTTTCTATGGGAACTTTCATTTCTCAAAGAGAAATGAAATTAAATGTTGCAAGTTGCATTTCCCCGTGTTAAGGGCAGATGAGAGCTCTTGGGTGGGCACATCAATTATCTGCTTGACTCTGGAGTCCGACCCCATGATCCTTTCATGTCCCAAACCACTCCTGTGTTAACCTGGCCTGGAAATTGATTGATCCCTCCCCTGGACCCAGCACCAGTGACCCACAGCCACTCTGAGGAGTGGGGTTCATGACAACATGCTGCAGATGAGGAAACAGGCTCAGAGATTGTACGTTAATGCTCAGGGTTACACGGTCAGTGCATGATGGAGAAATATTTAAATAAAAATCAGCTTTATCCCATAATTCAGAGAACTAACCCAGTCATTGACCCCTAAAGCTGAAGACAGAGCCCCCGGAAGAGGAAGAAAGCTCTGCTTGAGGGAACAAGGGGCTCTGAGGAAGCAGAAATGACTCAGAGGTTTGTTCCCAGAGAGATGGGCATGGACGCTGTTGCAAGAAAAAAGAGAAATCCCTGAAAGCTGCTGTGAGAGAAAAAAGCTGACACTCTGGGGCCAGGAGAGGAGTGATGTTTCCTTCCCTGATTTCACTGTATTGCTCCTTTGTACTCATTTTCACAATGACCTCGACCAGAACTGTGTGGTGAGATGTTGAGTGAGTGCCTCTGCTGATCTGAGCTCTGCAGTGCAGCAGGAACCTATATCTTCCCTGAAGCATCTCCAGGGCCTGGATGACCACGGTCCATGGTGAGGACCCCACAGGGATGAGCTGATGGACAGGCTGAGGATGAAGGAGACCCCATGGGGGGGGGCTCTGAGAGGGAAGGACATGCCCTGGGTCACCCTTACCTAGAAGTGGCATCTCAGGAAGGCACCATCTCTATTTGCTGCTTTGACCTGGAAACTAGAACCAGGCTCTTGGGAACGGGTATTTCCCCTTCCTATGGGGCTGCTGACATGACAACCCCATGATGGGGAGGACCAGACTCTGAGCAGACACACCTTGTGCATCTCTCTGTCCTGCCAGATACTGTGGTCTCCTCCATCTTCACAGCAGAGCCATATGGAGGAGATGCCATGACCTCCCCTCTCATGGCCCTGCTCTGGTGAGGTTTGAGGAGGAGAAGGGGAAACCCTACTCTGGGAGGGACCCCACCCCACAGCCAGGCGCTGGTCTTTCAGGAGACCTCAGCACTCAGGAGGCTCACAGGGAGGTGGGGTTCTGCTCAGACTTCAAGGACAAATCTCACAGGGAACTCTCTTCCAGGGTTGAGTGTGGTCCTAAGGAACCCAATGCAGGCAGATGAGTCTGTTCCCAGGCATCCCAGGTACCACATTCTCATTGAGGACAAGGGGACATGCCTGAGCAGTTGGGAATGGAGAACAGCAGCTCTGGGCTGAGGGGTGGGAGACATCTGGGAGGGTTCTGGGGCTGAGAGCTGGGGAACAGATGTCATATATGTCTTGTGCCCCAGAGTCTGATATCCTTCCAGGGAGCCTCCCCAAATCCGCCATCTGGGCTGAACCAGGCTCTGTGATCCCCTGGTGGGATCCCATGAATAGCTGGTGTCAGGGGACCCTGGAGGTCCTGGAGTACCAACTGGATAAAGAGGGAAGCCCATTTTCCTGGGATGAACAGTCCCCACTGGAGCCCAGGGAAAAAACCAGTTGCTCCATCCCACACATGACAGGGCAATATGCAGGGAGACGTCACTGTTACTATCTCAGGCCCACTGGCTGGTCAGAGCACAGTGACACCCTGGAGCTGGTGGTGACAACTGAGAGGACACTCAAGGGTCCCAGCCTCAGGTCTGCCCTCAGGAAGGGGGTCTGCTCTCTGGGGTGTGTCCCCTCTCACAGCCCAGCCCTGGGGGATATGAGGGAGGTGTGAGCCCCATTTAACATGCTGCCTCTTCCTCTCCTAGGAATTTATAGCAAATCCACCCTCTCAGCACTGTCGAGCCCTGTGGTGACCTCAGGAAGGAATGTGACCCTCCAGTGTAGCTCATGGCTGGGATTTGACAGGTTCATTCTGACTAAGGAAGGAGAACATAAGCCCTCCTAGATCCTGGACTCACAGAGACACCCTAATGGGCAGTCCCATGCTCTGTTCCTTGTGGGTCTTATGACCCCCATTCACAGGTGGTTTTTCAGATGCTATGGCTGTTACAGGATCAAACCCCAGGTGTGTTCAGACCCGAGTGACCCCCTGGAGCTCATGGTCTCACATAAAGTACCTCAGCACTCCCCTCTGCCCCTACAACCTATTCAGCACTCCCCTCTGCCCCTACAACCTATTCAGTGCCCTGTCCTCAAGATACATCTGGGCTGGAATGGGAGGGGGGCGCTCTGAGAGACAGTCTTCAAGAAGGAAATCTGCCCCTCAGAGGCCCTCCCACCATTGCCCACTCCCCTCCCTCACATCTAGTGTCTAGAAGGAGCCAGGTGGGCAGAAGGGGGCTCTTGGGAGGCACAGGAGAGACATAGACAAAGAGTTAGAGTGAGGTAGGGACCCCACGGTCAGCCCCAGACCCTCATCCTTTTCCTGTCCTCATTTCCAAGACCCTATGGGGACCCCCAAGCCCCCACCGACAGGGCTCATCTCTACAACTGGTGAGTCACTGAGGCCCCTTTGCTCAGAGGGAGCACAGACCACCCAGGGCAGACCTGAGAATCTCTGTGAGGATCTAATGCCCCTCAGATACTCAAGGACAGGCTTGCGTCCCATCAGGGCTGGGAGTCAGGCAGAAATGCCAGGGAGACCACAGGGCTACACAGGCCCTGAGGTAGGATGGATGATGGGTGGCACAGTCATGGCAGAGGGAGATGTTGGGGCCCAGCCTGGGGAAGGAATAGCTGTGCTGACGTGAGAAGAATGACAGCCTCTCTCACATCCCGCATTCTTGTTTTATGATATATGGGGTGGAATCCACTGGGGGAGTCTCAGTGCTCCCTGAGAAGGTGAGTTTGGACAGGTCCCTGGTCCCAGGGCTCCTAATCTCAGGTGAGGAGACTCTGTCTCTGGGCTCTCTGAGCTCAAAAGGTCATCTCTAGGCCCCGTCCACGGGAAAGTAGGAGACATGGTGGAAATAATGGGACTATAGTGGAGGTTCCACAGACAAAGGTCCAGCCCACGAGAGGGTGGAAACAGATTAGTACCTTCCACCCCTGCAGCTTAGACAGGGCTGAGGCAGGGAGAAGGGTGGGATGAGTCTCAGTGAACTAAGAGGAAATGAGATTAGACTCAAATTACAAGACCCAATGACTTCCTGGTGTCTCCATCTCAGAACCACAGCATCACTACTCACCAGGAGCCAGGAGCAGGCGGAAATCCCACAGAGGTGTTCCTCTAGGAGTCAGAGCAGGAGGGACCCCTAGGAGGTGGGGCTGAGAGTGTGTGGGCTCAGCTTTCCCGGGTGGTTTAACTTCTGAGAACGCCTGTGTCTGAATAAGAGGGAGCTGCCTGGCCATGACCTCCAGAGGCCTTTTCATTTCTGACCTTCTGGGGCATCTGGGAAGTGGCTCATCATAGACCTGCTCCTGGTCCAGCCTTCTCTTGGCCTGTCCTGCTTCTCCCAGTAGCTCTGCCCTTATCAGGATTAAAAAGGCTGAGGGAGACAGGAGGTGAGTTCATGTGATTTTTGTCCATCAGGCCTGGAGTCTCAGCTTAGCAAGAGGAAGCCACAGTATTGTGAAGACTGCAAAGATTTGGAATCCACATTGATTTAGTGTCTCAACTCTCCTCCTCTCAAACAAAAACTGTGGGATTTTCTCTCCCTTGTCAGATCACCTTGCTCCCAAGCCCCTACCCAGTTTTGGAGGATGTGTGGAGAAGGAGAGGGGCGGGTTTGAGCATTTGGTGTCCAGGCCTGAGCTGGAATCCGGGGAAGATGCTGGGCTGATGGGGGAGGACAGGCTGGGAGAGACGGAGAGAGGAGAGATGGACACTCATTTGGCAGCTCCTGTTTCTCATTTCCAAGAGAAATGAGAAAGAGACCCTTAGATGAACCCCTCATTCACATATGTGGGGGGTCCCCAAGCCCTCTCAGACCAGGAGAGGTGGCTGCTCGGGCCAAGGGGGGATCTGCTGTGGGTGCAGGTGGGGCCCACATCAGACACATTCCTATAGAAAGGAGCATCATCGCCCCTACGTACTGCTCTGCACCACCCTCCTGTGCTCACCTGGAGGCCTCCAGCAATTCAGTGCACACCTGAGACTAAGGAGGGACTGTGCCGGGCTCCCTGGGGTCACTTAGGGGAGCACTGCACAGCACGTCTGTGTGCAGCTCACATCTACTCTGCATTTGCTGTGCACACTTCTCTGTTATTGCTTTCTCTTTCTCTGAGAATTTTATAGTAATACTTGCATATACAAATTTAAAATTTTACTTTATAAATGTTTCTGACTTAAAAATAGGTCATTCTACTGCTGTTTTCATTGGGATTATATTAAATTTATAAACTCGTTATGGAGAATAACTTTTAAGTAATACGAAGTTTTCTTATAAAAGTTGCTTAAAATGGAGTTTTATTAATGACTTCAGATACATTTTGAAGTTACATTCATAAAATTGTCTAAACTCATAGCTTAAATATTATTCAACTACTTTATTAATTCATAAGTAAGATCTCTGATTTCTTTATATTTTCTAAATAATTGTTAATTATAGATAATGATATTGGTTTGCTTATATTAATTTTATCTCTAATTAGCTTATTATACATTCTCCACATTTCAATTGTTTTTCAATTGATCTCCTCTGATTTATGGATAATAATTATATTAACCTCAAGAAAATTGAAATTTCACTTTATTTCTAGATTGTGTACCTATTTTATTTGCACCAAATACCATATGATAGTGATGACAAAGTAAAATGCTAAGATGTACCTGAGTGTCACTTTAAAATTATTTTAGGGTAAACATCAAAATTCTATATTTTATACATATATAACACTATTGACCTATCCATGTTGGTCCATATTTCCCTTTCATTCAGGTTTTACTAGGAAAAGAAAATATTATTTACTTATAGAATTCAGGAAGTTTTTTCCTGGACTTTTGTGTATCTCCTGAATTTTTTTCTTTAATTTAACCATGGTGAGATACATTTAAAAGACTTCTTAGTATCAGTCATTTGGATATTAATCCCATTGAATGACATCTAATATTCATTCATAATTTCTGACTTGTGTAAGCTTATTTAGAATTTTTACATTGAGATGTATAATTAGAGTTGATCTACAATTTGTTTTTCTATCTGGCAGGGTTACTTATGCTTTTGTGCTCACCCAATTTTATAACAGCACTGATTTCCTCTGTTCCTTAAAGCTTCAAAGACCAGAACTGAGGAGTTTCCTGGTTTTGGATATTTTATATGGAGAGGGTAGAGGTTCTCTTTTTTATTTATTTTTTTTTTCTGAGGGAGATTCACCTTCAGCTAACGTCTGTTGCCAATCTTCCTCTTTTTACTTGAGAAAGATTCACCCCTGAGCTAACGTCTATGCCAATCTTCCTCTATTTTTTATGTGGGTCACAGCCACAGCATAGCCACGAGTGATATAGGTCCTCACCCTGGATCTGAACATGGGCCACTGAAGTGAAGCATGCCAAACTTAACCACTAGACCATGGGACCGGCCCCGAGGCTATCTTTTTTCTCTTTCATTTATTGTTTTTTTGAATGCCGTTAACCATTGCATGATTTTAATATCAAAGAAGCTGATAATTTCACACATTTTTGCAATCTACTTTCCTACCTGGAACTTTAGCATGAAAAAGTTCAAATATAAAATTGAATGACTAGTCTTTTCTTGAAATCATATACCTGTTTCCAGCTTCTTCCAAAGAGAGAGAGAGATGATGATGATGCTGATGATGGTGATGATGATGATGACGGTAATGATGGTGATAGAGCCTCCCTAATGTGTCCTGTCCTTTCTGACCTGTCTCGAGTGCACCAAGCCCCCAAATATCACCTCCCCCTTTCTCCTCTGGATCCTCCTTACTTCCCACAGACATGACTTTATTCCTTATTGAGGAAGAGTCTGAGATCTTTCTCTGGACCAGCTCTTCCTGCAGGCTGTGATGTGCCTCGTCTGGGTCTTCACATGGCTCCTCTCAGGCTCCTTCTCCTATTCAGACATCAGCTTGAATGTCATCTCCAAGTGTGGCCTTCATTGTGACACTGTTCAGAACAGACCAGCCACCTTCTAACATAACTTATTTCATGTAATTAATCCAACCATGCTGTGTGGTGTGAATTTTCTCTCTTTCTCATATATATATGATAAATATATATATTTAATATATATATTTAATATATTTAATAATATATTTAATACATTTCATATATATATATATATATGTATATATATACACACACAAATGTCCAACCCCTTATCCATGGATGCTTGGTCCTCAGGTGTTGAATAAATAGAAGCTCTCATATCTAGAGGAGTCATCTTACATGATCCATATCCCAGAATGAACAGGGAGCATATAAGAACTCCATTATTTCTGTATTAGGAGACCATTTTTCTCATCAATCCCGAGCTCTTGGTGAACATCAAAATTCTGTTCAAAAGTGACTCAGAAGCAAAGTCTAAATTCAAAACATAAAGAGCAACTGAAAGAATCCAATGAGAACAGAGGGAATCCTTCTACAGCAGAGAAAGCGTCCATGAAAGGACTGAATAACAGTGATGTCATGAGAAACAGAGGGAATTATAAGAACACAGGGCCCAGGTGAAAGGCTTGAGTTGCATCAACTCTTCATCCAACTCCAATTTTTTTTGTTTGTTTCTCAAGAGCAGCTGAGGGGCTGGCCCAATGGCACAAGCGGTTAAGTGCGTGTGCTCCGCTGCGGGGGCCCGGGGTTCGCCGGTTGGGATCCTGGGCACGCACCCATGCACCGCTTGTCGGGCTGTGGAGGCGTCCCATATAAAGTGGAGAAAGATGGGCACGGATATTAGCCCAGGGCCAGTCTTCCTCAGCAAAAAGAGGAGGATAGGCAGATGTTAGCTCAGGGCTGATCTTCCTCACAATAAATAAATAAATAAATAAATAAATAAATAAATAAATAAATAAATAAAGTAGTTAATTAATTAATTAATTAATTAAAAAAGAGCAGCTGACACCATCAGCCCATCACAAAACAAGCCAGACTCCAAGAGTGGTGAGTAGGAGAAATTCTCAGTTATGGGGCTGGTGCAGAGGGTCATGAATTGTCAAGGGGAGGCAGGTACCTTGGGTGGACATACAGGGATCCTAGGGTGATTTTCCTCTGCTCTGACCTCTGTGACTTCCTTCTCCACAATTCCTAGCCTCATGTCCCCAAGACTACACAGTGAAGAATCTCATCCGGATGGCGGTGGCTGGTTTGATCCTGGTTGTCCTTGGGGTTCTGCTATTTCAGTCTCAGCACAGCCAGAGAAGGACCCAAGATGCAGCCAGGAGGTAAACACAAGAGGGAACAATGCACTGTTCTGAGTGGTAGAGCCTTGGAAATAAACCTTGTGCGCCCAGGAGGTTCTGGAAGAGCATCTGAGGGCTGTGCTTTGTGAACCGCCTGCAGGTCATTGGGAGGAGGAGGAATCATTGTTCATGTGCAGGGACAATGCCTGGACTCTTCTCCTAATAAACCTTGGGAATTTCCGTCATGACCGCTGTTGAGTTATCTTGACTGGCTCCTATCTTTCCCCATTTCTGTGAAATCAGCGTGTATCCCACATGGCAGATTTGGGTCCATACCACCTCACACTTTCATGCTCTGGTACATTTCCATGTAAAATATTTTTCTTTATTTCTAGTTACCACATACGTTGATGTGTATTAAGGAATCTCCATCTCTTCATTCAGAGCATGCAATCTGTATTAATAAATCAATAAATTGGCATAACAACGATATGGCTTGAAAGTGATGAATATAAAATGATGAATTAAAATATTCTCTGTAATTCACAATCCCTTCACTTTTCATCAGATGCTACCTGTATAGTTTCTTCAGAAATATCATTACTTGGATTGAAAACATTGCCCTTTGAAATGATAGCTAGTTCTTTACTGCCCCAGAACCCCATTGTTAAAAATAGTGACTCAAGACATTTTCCAGTTTCTCTGGTGTATATACTCCCTTCCTGGCCAACTTCAAGGTGGCAATGTGAGGTCCCAGGTGCAGAGTTGGGAAGTTATGCGCAGAATTGACTTTCACAAAACAACCAAGCCAGTAGAACACCTTGAATTCCACTCTGATAGCCCCAAAGTGCTCCTAGGTTTCCTTGTATTTTATGTGTAATAATCATTCCCGCTTCAATATTGTGGCACAGTTTCAGTGAAATTGCGAGACCAAAATCTGCATTCAGGTGAGATGCAAAGTCAAAAATGTTAAGGTCAATTGTGGAGATAATAATGAGCACATAGGATTCTAATTCATTACTAGTAGGAGTGCAATGGACATCCATCAATTTAGAGAGTAGATTATACTTGTCTTGTTAAAGTAAGAGACACACAGCTATGATCTTTAAGTACATACCCTAGAGAAAATGTATACAAATACACTATGGCCCATTCACGTGGACACTGACAAGAAATAATCCACATTAGCCAAAATCATTTTAAACTACATGCACCGAACAGGAAAAGAGAAAATTTGGTGTTCTTTGTAGAAAATGAAATATTATATGTCAATGAAAACAGACAAACTAAAATTCCAAATGGTCATGTGTATCCATCTTCAAACATGATAGTGAATAAATGTAAGAAGATTATAAAAACTATGTGTTTAGGATTATTCCACTTAATCAAACTCAAAAATGAGACATCATGAATTTATCATAGGTTTATCTAAGATAAACCCTATGAATAAAGGAAGGAAAAAAATTCCATGAAATCTACAATGGTGGTTACAAATAAGGTGATGCTGGATGGTTGTGTTGAAGATGGAAACCATAGAATCTTCTGGAATAGTGGCAACATTCTTCTAGACTTTCATTTGATTGCCCATAAGTTTACTTGTCATTACTGGTAGATAGTGCATTTCTTCTTTATAACTATCAGTATTTTCTGCACGCTTTGGTGAGGTAGAGTTGATGTAGGTGGTGAGAGCCACATCCTAGACTAATGACTAATTCCTAAAGAAGTGCGTGTTGATCTGTTATAGCCAATACTTCACATGTTGGCATTGTGTTTTCCTCAAAACATGATCTCTCCTGCCTGATCAGCCTCA
Organism: Rhinoceros unicornis; assembly: GCA_028646465.1. NCBI lineage: Eukaryota > Metazoa > Chordata > Mammalia > Perissodactyla > Rhinocerotidae > Rhinoceros > Rhinoceros unicornis. The sequence goes on along the minus strand of CM053541.1, from coordinate 4,925,207 downwards.
CCTGAGTTCAATCAGACAGTGAGCAGCTTTCCAAGTGAGAACCTGAGTCTCTGAACAAATATTTTGGCCAATAGCAGATGATATGTAAATTAGAATTTAAACTAGGTTTATGTGAGTTCATGAACACATAATGGCCCACGAATCTGAGTTGGGATGAAGCCCACAAATATGTACCTGGGTTTATTTCAGAAACGGGGTTTAACCCCATTAGGTGGTGGTTTGGGTCACATCCCGGGGGTCGGTTCCAGACTGAACTACATTGAGGATGTCTGGTCTTTTCTCGGACCCCACTGAGGGGGAATCATATAGAGGTCATGGGAGGGAAGTATTTCCCATTTGCTACAGAAAACCCATGTCAGAGGTTTTCATGTGATGGGTTCTGTGCATCTGTTCTGTCTGCATCCCTCATCTGCCCTGAACCAGACAAGCTCGGCCGGGGCAGTGCCTGGGTCCTCACATGCCCACCCTATATTTCCTGGACTGGAAGTGGTGTGGACTGCAGGGAAATAAGCCCAGATATCATTCTAGGAAAACAGGGTCTACATGGCTCAGTAGCCATGATACTTTTCAAATTGGGAAGTTTATCTCCACACTTTCTTCCTCATGGAATTCTCAACACTCCCATCCACTTCAGGTAAGATTCCTCCACGTCTCTCAGCTCTATACTCCCTCTTTGCCACCTTGAGGTTGAAATTCTCAGACTACTTATGATCCTCTATTATCTAATCTCCAATCTCCAAGGATTTCTTCCCCACATCACACGTCATGGTGTATAGTAACTTATGGTCTCTAATTAATTATTTGATGTCCGTCACATCCCAAGACTAGTAGGGATCAGAGAATAGGACTTATTTTAGTTTTCATGCTTGGTACCTTGTGTGAGACACAGTTGATATTTGTAGATATACTTTGACAGAATGGATTGATGCATTGATGGATGAATGGATTGTAAATGAAATACAGGGGAAATTTTTTTATTTATTTCACACATACACACACACAAACACACCTGCAGTAATTCAAACCAGCGTCCACGCCTGCTCTCCTTCCATTTCTGTAAATTTGGACTGTGTCTCAGTTCCCTGATCCAAGGATTCCTCTTTTTACACTCCTTTCAGCTCAGACATAACAACAAGTTAGCTACTAAAATGAACTAATCAAATAAAAAACAAAATTATAGAGATGGAGTTGGTTACATAATTTGTGGAACACAGTGCAAAATGAAAAGGCAGATCCCTTTGTTCAAATTTCAAAATGGCAACAGCAGACCATTAACTCACCTTGGAGCCCTCTCTGACCGCACAGCTCACTACCTATGAAGCCAGCACTTCATGGAGCCAGGACAACCCAGTTATTGCACACTGTGGTACTGACCAGCATTTTCTAAATGCCTCCTGGGTCCAGTACCTGGGCTGGGTGCTGCACACACCCCGTCTCTGAATCTCCATCACATCACTATTAAGTGGGGTCATCTCCTCCTTCGTAAAGATGAACTCAGGCTGATGATCTAATTTGCCTTAAATACACTGGATTATGGCAACCATCTATTTATGAAAGATCCGACTCCAACCTTCTGCCCATTCCAGCTCACAGCCTACCAACTCAGTCCTACCCAAGCATTGTCCTGAGTACCTCGCAAGACCCTTCACTCCCACCTTCCTTCCTAGTGACAGTCTTACTCTCTTTTTCTTTAATTTAGAGGCAGACAGTTGTGTGCAGTGGGTGCTGGCCTCTGGGGTCAGGGAGATCTTGATTCCATTCCCAGAGGGAAACTTATTGGAGATTTGACCTTGAATAACAGACACAGTGTCCCTAATATCCCCTGAAATAATGACACCCCACAAATAGTAGTTCGTTCCCGTAGACTTTCCCTCTGGAGAAGAAAAAAGCGTGGGGCACCTTGAAAAGAGGCTCCCATTGCCTCCAGTGCTCTCCTGCACCAAGATCACAAATTTGCCAGCCTTGTTCTCACAGCAATGAGCATGTGACCATCTAGGCCTAGAGATGAGGGATGCTCAGAGCTCCAGGTTAACCAGAAACATTGAGATCCCAGAACAAGGCAGCAGTCCCCAATCAGTGCATGTGCGCAATGACTGTAGGCTTTGCAAATACCCCCAATAGAAAGAGTCCCTGGAGGTGGAGCTGACAGGTCAGGGGCCTCCATAACCCACTCCCCCACTTTCTGCTTCTGTCCTCAGGCTATGTTCCCACATGGAGCCTGTAAATATCCAGCCCCCTCACAGCACTATAAGGGCCAGCCCTAGGTCATGGTGCTGCTGAGTCTCACGGTATCCCCAGAGAAATATCTCTAAACAATGTTATATATCTTTTAGATAACCAGGAAACATGTAGTTTTGTAAAGTTTTAAGTGGAATAAATAATTGTGGCTTTCATAAACCTTAGGAGGATATTACTAATATCATCCACATTTTCAAATTGAGGAAGTTGAAGTTCAGAGAATACACAGCAGTTTAGAGTGACAGAGACAAAGAGTGGAAGATCCAAGAACAAGCCCAGGCTTCCAGACACTAGGGCCCAGTCTTACAAACACTATGTATTTCTACCTTGTATTGGATTCCTAGGACTGTCATAACAAATTGCCACAAACTGTGTGGTTTTAAAACAACAGAGATTTACTCTCTTACAATTCTAGAGACTAGAAGTCCACAATCAAGTTGTCAGTAAGCCCATGCTCACTATGCAGCCTCTAGGGAAATAGCCTTCTTTGTTTCTTTTTAGGTCTTGTTGGCCCCAGACACTCCTAGACTTGTGACAGCATGACTCCAATATCTGCCTCCATCGTCACATGGGTGACATCTCCTCGTGTATCTCTGTCTTCACATGACTTTCTCCTTATATGCCTATTCTTTTCTCCCGAAAAGGACAACAGAAATGTTGGAGTAGGGACCATCCTAATACAATACAATTTTACCTTAACTTGATTACATCTACAAAGACCCTATTTCCAAAAAAGTCACATTCACAGTTACTTGTACTGAGGACTTCAACCTATCATTTTAGGTGACATAATTCTACTGATAATAGCATCCATAAGAAAATATACATATGAGTGAATTTCTCAAAGGAGATGCAACACTTATACACTATAGGTTTTTTTTTTAATCTGCTGGAGAAATTTAAAAAGACCTAAATCAATGGAATGACATTCCAGGAACATGGCTCGGAAGATTTAATGTTGAAAGTAAGCCAATACATTCCAAGGCAATCTACAGAATCAATGTGATCCTTATCAAAAGCCCAATGGCCCTTTTTTGCAGAAATGAAAGAGCCAATCCTCAAATTCATGCAGAATTGCACAAGACTCAGAACAGCCAAAAAATCTTGCTTAAGAATAAAGTTGGAGACCTCAAGTTTCCTAATTTCAAAACTTACTACAAAGCTGCAGTAAACAAAGCAGTGTGGTGTTTGCATAAGGTCAGACATATGGCTTCATGGAATAGAACTGAGGGGCAAGAAACAAACCCATACTATGATCAGCTGATTTTCAACAAAGGTGCCAAGACCACTCATTGGGGAAGGAACAGTCTCTTCGACAAATGGTGTTGGGAAAACTGGATATTCACATGCCAAAGAAGGACGTTGTATCCTTACACATACCATATAAAAGATTAGCTCAAAACAGATCAACCTAAGAGCCAAAGTTATCAAACTCTTAGAGGAAAACATAGGATAAATCTTCAAGACTGTAGGCGTGACAATAATTCCTTTGATATGATATCAAAAGGACAAGCAGCAAAAGATAAAATAAATAAATTGAAGTTCCTCAAATTTTAAAATTAATGTACATCAAAGGACACTATCAATAGAGCAAAAGTCTAACCTACAGAACTGGAAAAATATTTGCAAATCATATATCTAATAGGGGTCAAGAATCTGCAGTATAGAAAGGATACCTTTAACTCAACAACGAAAGACAAACAACCCAGGTAAAAAGTGGTCAAATGGCTTGAATAGACATTTCTAGGAAGGAGATACACAAATGCAGTGAAAGCATATGAAAGATTTTTAAACCGTTAGTTATTAGGCAAATGCAAATAAAATTACAATGAGGCACCACTTCATAGTCACTAGATAAGCCATAATTTGAAAAAAAGAAAACACGAACGTTAATGAGGATGTGGAGAAATCAGAACACACACACATTACTGTTGGGACTGTGAAATGGCTCAGTCACTCCGGAAAGCAGTTTGACAGTTCCTTAAAATGTTAATCTAGAATTGCCATATGACCTAGAAATTCCATACCGTATACCTAGAAATTCTTCTTCTAAGTATAAATTTCAGTTACGCAAGATTAGTAAGTTCTAGAGGTCTGCTGTACAACAATGTACCTATAGTTAATGATACTGTATTGTGCTTGTAAAAATTTGTAACAAGCATAGATCTCATGTTAAGTATTCTCATGACAATAAAAGAAAGAAAGGAAAAGAAAAATAATGAATCCAGGTATTTAAACAAACACTTGTGCATGGGTGTTCATAGAAGCACCATTCACAATAGAAAAAAGTGACAACAACCCCAATGTCCATCAGCTGAAGAATGGACTAAACTAAAGGTGGTTTCTCTATAACATTGGAATTTTACTGAGCCATAAAAATGAATGAAGTACTGATACCTGCTACAATCTGGGTGAACATCAAATATATGAAGATAAATGAAAGAAGCCAGACACAAAAGGTAACACACTCTATGATTCCATTCATGTGAAACATACAGAAGAAGGAAACCCATAGGGATAGCAAGTAGATTTATGATTGTCAGGGGATGAGCAGGAGTAGGCAATGGAGACAGACTGCTTAATAGGTAGAGGGTTTCCTTTCCGGGTGATGAAAATCTCTTAGAACTAGAAGGAAGTGGTGATTGCAACCTTGTGAATTTGTTAATTGTCAGTGAATTATATACTTCAACAGGGCTAATGCTGTGTTATGTGGATTTTATGTCGGTAAAAAGAAATGCAAGTGAAAAGGACCTGGTCCCCTATAGATCCCTTAGACCTTAAGAAGTTGCCTCACATCCCTGTGGAGTTTTATCTGTGGGAGGAATCTCACCAGAACAGAGCTGCCCTAAGTGCCATAGGGCTTAGGGATGAACACACTGATGAAATTTTCACCTTCACTCTTGAATTTGGCAGAGTATAGAATCCAGGATGAGCACCATCATTCCTGCATCACTTAAGTCTGTGGTTATCTGCCATTTGACCAAGGATGTGGTATGGCTTCTGATTTATAGTGTTAGCTTGTTAGGAGTGCAGATTTGGGCACTTCCAAGTAGCCCTTCCTACCATAAGTCTCTTACAGCACATGTCTTAATCAGGTCATAGAAATGACACCAGACTGAGACCCTTCCATTACTCAGGCACTACTGATCCTATAACAACCCTGAGAGGTGAGGTTGTGATTATTTTCCTACTTTGAGGAAAATGGGACTGAGCATGTTACTTACTCAAAGAAGACAATCAATAATTGTCCCCCCACGTCGTAAGTTAAAAACTGTGAATTGTCTTCAACTAGTGCATTTGCCCAAAGCATGGAGACACAACCCACAGTATCAGATGAAGAGTCATTGTCTGAGGGACAAGAGGTGGTGAGGAGGCAGAAATGACTCAGAAGTTTTGATGGAGAGTGATGAAGGGAAGATGCTGCTGCTTATGGAAACGAGGAAGTCAGAGACAGAAAGTGTTTGGGAGAAATAAAACCACAGACCCAGGCCAGGAGGGAGGTGGTGGTTCCTCTGTGAGTCAGTTGACAGTATTACAAATGTCTCCTCAAGCCTCCTTCTTCTCTTGGAGTCATCCATCCTGTGATAGCCCCATTGGCTCCTCTAGTCAAGCAAGGCAGAAAGTAGAAGAGCCCTCAGTTCTTCACTCTCTTCCACCTCACATACAATGAACAAATCCACAGTTCTGCCCCTGAGCCCTTCTTTTCACGACACTGGTCCATCATCACAGTCAAATTCAGTTGAAGATTCAAAATGTCTTGTTGTTGCCATCCAATCAGCCTCATTCCTGCCCCTGACCCCAGGCCCTCACTCCCTGATGAAGTGTTTTATTCTCGTTGCCCCAAACTTATCTTTCACTGACCCTACTCTGCACAAAACCCTTCCAAAGGTCTCCTCTTTCTTTCAACCAAATTCCAACTGTCTCCACCTGATAGTCCATGAGGTTGATGATCTGGCTCAGCCAAACTCTCCAGCTCCAGCAAAGCCAGCTCCTCTGTACAAACCAAACTCATCCCAGCTGACCACCTCCCCTCCACAGACACACACACACAACCTGAGTAATTACTCCAGTTGTGCCTTCTCACTGGCAGCTCCCTCAGCCAATCTGAACATAGTAGACTCTTTTCCAAACCTCCTAGACCATGATAATGACAAATAACCCTTCCTACCTGATCCCACTCCACTGGGAATATATATTTGTTGTAGGATTTGTATAAGCGTTACACGAAAATCCTCATAAACCACCTAGATGACTGATTGACTCATTATCTAGGAGTTTGATTAATGTTGGATTTTATTGCTGTGTATGTCAATACAGTCTTCCTCCAGAACAGTCCCCACAGAAAGTGGTCTTCTCAGAACAGCTATCTGTTCATATGTTCTGTTGCTGAAAATTTTCCAGTTGCTGAAAGATAAAATCCAGCAATACTCACACGTTGCACAAGGTCCTGTGTGCCCAGGGTGCAGCGTTTCCTGATTCCTCACAGTTCTTAGACTAGTTCACCCTCTTCCTGGTGGAGATGCCATCCCCTCACCACACTTGTCATAACCCTATCTTGTCTTGTTCTTTCCTTCTCCAGAAGGTCCCCACACTCTCATGACAATGAAATTGTGATGTTCAAATCCCAGTACATCCCTAATAGAGATGAAAAAAAAAAAAACGGCAAAATCATTTGTGGGAGAAAATATTGAAAACTGGGTATCGCAATATATTACCAGGAGGAGTGCCAATTCCTTCAGTCAATTTGAGGAGTAGATAAAAAATTATCAGTTAATGGAAGAGACGCACACAGCTGATAATTTAACTGATAATTGTGTGTATATTTATATATACATATATATGTATTAAAATGTGTGCATGTAAACAATCATATATTTATGAGAATATTTACAGGTTTGTCATTCACTGTAGAAATGAATCTCACAAATAATAAATATTTGTGTTATACATATGCAATGGTTTATTATATGGCAGTAAAATGCAGAGACTAAAACTACAAACAGGGAATATAATGTTATATGTCAATCATACCTTAATAAAAGAATAAAATAAAATGTCTTAATGCAGATGCTACCTGTGTAGGGCAGAACCAGGAGGAGGAGAGGCTTGATGCAGAGGTCACATCAAGTCCTCACCTTTATTTGTTTCCCAAAAGCCCCTCTGACACGAATGTGACTTCCCAGTTGAGGAGCACAGATATTTATCCCCTGAGGGGACACGATGTCTCCTGATCACAGCTGTCTTTCATCACCAGGCATATCCTAGTGCCTCTTTACACCACCACATCTCAGGGAGGTAATCATCGCTCAGTCATTCAGGTGGAGGGACCAGAAGGCCCCATCAGTTCTTAGGGTGATGACGGACTGAGGGGTGCACAGGGGACCAATCTTCCAGAGGAACAGTCCTACTTCAGCAGGTGAGGAAGGACACTGGCTCACCCTTCTCTGTCTTTTTGCTTAGAAATACCTACTAGTACTCACCCATCACCCACAGATCTAAGAACCACAAAAGGTGAACAAGGAGGGCTCTTAATTTAATCTTTGAATCCTGGGGAGGCAGAGGACTCCTGTGTGAGTGTGGGCTCTTCCACCTCCCAACTTTGTGAAATTGGGTTAGTCAGCTTCCCCATCTGATCCCTGAATTCTCCATCAGCATTTGAGACTGTGGTCAGTATAGGAATCAGAGCTGGTATGTAGGCTCTCATGCTCTGGGACTGAGGCATCTTCCAAAGGGGACAAAGGGTTCACAGGGACCCTGACCCCATGCCCGGGAGACATGTTTATCTCACTTCCATCGGGGTCTGTGAGGATGGGGATAATGGAAGGTGGGAAGGATTTAAAGGAACACATCAAATATGCACTGTCCATCTGTTAAAATTCTATTAGCTGAATATTCAACTGTTAACAAGGAAAAGGATTGTCTTCATGTCTTCATATGCCAGACACATAGACGGAGGAGAAAAAGTATGATGTAAATGAATGAAAATTAATTAAGATTCATTAATTTATATATGTTGAAATAGGTTCATGTGATAGAGAAAGCTAAAGTGGATAATTTAGAGTGAGTTGTAGGGAAGACTCTATTGAGTGTGACATTTCAGGTGTGACCTAATGACAAGGAAAGCCAGTCTTGAGAAGATTAGTGGAAGGATATTCCCAACAGGTGGAATCATGAGTACCATAAACCCAACGTGGCAATGAGCTTGGTCAGTTGAAAGCACCAGTGACCCTGACGTGTGCTGGGTGAGGTGGAGTTGAGAGAGGTGGACTGGACCCAAATTAGGTAAACGTGGATAAGCCATGACGAGGAGCTTGGATTTTATTCTGTCTCAAATGGGAAGCCATTAAAATATGTATATCAGAAAAGAGGTATTATGTGCATGATATTTTAGAAGGAACAAATTGGCATGTGTGAACAGAATTTATTTAAGGAAACATGAGTGGAAGACATGAGCCTGGTGGGAGGCTATGACAGCCCTTGTGGAGAAAATTGTGATGCCAGGAAAGTGCTGGAAAAGGAGTTTAGTGGGTGGATTAGTGAGATACTCAGAGGTAGACTCATTAGGAAAGAGATTTCAGAACATAGTTCTTGTATTTCTCAGCTGAGTGACCTTGGGCGTATTGATTTCTCTCACATTCTCTGCTTCACTGGGTGGAAAGTCATACTTGGGCTGTCAGAGAAAGGGACAGCTGGGTAGGGATCTTAGTGTAGAAGCATGGCATAGTTCTTGAAAGATAAAAGTTTGGAGTCAGGCTCTTGGGCTCTACTGATAGCTCTTCCAGTTTTAGTGACTAAACTACATTTTCTCAACTAGAATGTTAGGTTAATGATGCCTCCCTCCATGGCTTGTGCTGAGGAAAAGGCACACACTCACAAATGTAAAAGTGCTCTTATCACCAGAAGGGGCCCAGGCCCAGGGAAGGTGCTCAATGTATGATATAGCACTTGGTGACTCCTTCTCCCTCTCCTGAATACCCCCACACACCCCACATCTAGACATTACGGGAGGGTGCATCAATATTTTTCAGAGCAAGTTCTAATCTCAAGACTGTGAACTAGAGGCATCCTTGAAACTCTGGCCACCTCCATCTCAACTCTCAGAATGGATTGCTGTGGTGGAGTGAGAAGGGACAGGAGGTAAAGATGTTCAGCTGTGGTTGATGTAGGGAGTTCCTTTTTATTTAAAAACCTAATGCCTTTTCTCATGGCATCAGAGAAAATCTCATTGAAGTCTGGTAGACCCAGGTTTTAACCTCTGCTTGTGTCTCACTGCCTCTTTGATTTGGAACAGTGTCATCATGTCTCTTGGATTTTTTTGCAGATGTGAAAAAATTGAGAAAGTAATTGTTCAAATTTAGGGATATTGGGAGAATTTGAGACAAGATATATAATGAGTCCAGTAGGTACTGGTACAAATAGGCAACCTATAAATGGAGTGTCTATCATTTTCTTATTGATAGGAGCTCATCCTCCTCAAGGACACTCCAGCAAACCGTACATTCACATTGGACTCTAGGTAGCCTTCATCTCCTTTGGCATTTTCCTCTCTTCTATTGTTTGTCAATGATGTACTATAAAAATCCCTAAGTCTGAAGGAGGAGAGGACAGCATCATCTGGACTGAGTGGGGGAAGTGACTCGGGCACAGAAATGCGTGTTAATTTCCCGTGAGCTGATCTGTCTTTTCGATGTTGAGATCCTTGATGAAAGATCTTCCAGAGACACAGGGGAACCCTGCCCTTTCCCTCAACTCACTAACCACCCCTAAGTGTTAGCTCTTGGAGTCTTGGAACTAGCAAGTTTTGCTAAAGGCATCACAAACATGAAGAGGGTCTAAGTTGGACAAAATGTCCAGAATTTAACAATTTGTACATCTAGCCGGAGATTCCTGTTGATATTCACAGGGCCGTCTCCTTGTCTTCACGTCTCAGCTCCTCTGTCACCTCCCCCAAAACCTTCCATGGTTGCCTCAAGATAAACCTGTCCTCTCCTCCACTGACCCTCTCTATGTCACTGTTGTATTTCCTTCCTTATACTTAATTGTGTTGTTTCTTAACTTCGGGTCTGTCCCCTCTGCCTCCTGGTGACTGTGAGCTCCATGGGGCAAGGACTTTCTTTTTTTTCTTTGCTGTGTCTGACCCTTACTAAGCTTTACAGTAAGTTTTGTTCACTAACAGAGTGAATCAGTGCTCTGCGATCCCTCAGCTCTCCATTCATTTACTCCTTCACTCAGCCCTACAGTTGACACCTGCTCATCCTGGGGCTGCTAAGTGCCTGACTCTACTTTGGTGCTAGAGGTATGACAGTCTCTGTCCTCAGTGACCCCACGTTCCCCCGGGGGGAGACAAGGATGACACAGATACAGGAACACGTACACAAAATCAGACAGGGCCAAGTGCTATGAATGAATAATAAACTAAGTGAGAGCGTGGAGTGTGTGTTAGTGAGAACAGGATGGTTCAACAGAACAGTCAAGATGGGATTCTCTGAGAAAGTAACACTTAAGCAGAGACTTAAATGTAGTGGAGAGAAAATGCTATATTAATATTGAACAGAACAGCATTCTTGATGGAGGGAACAGTGGGTGTAAAAGTTCAGAGGTGGGAACATGCTTACTTTGTTCTACGAACAGCATGATGTCCAGTGTGGCTGGAGATGGAAGAACAAAGAAGAAGTGTTGGCCATGAGGGAGGAGAGCTTGGTGGGGAGTTGATCATGCAGGTCCCTAAGGCTGTGACAGAGCTGTGAATGCCCCTGGAAGGCTTTGTGCAGGGAGTGACATGGTCTGATTGACAGTTCACTGTGGACACTCTGGGTTCGATGTGTGAAATGTAATGGTGTATGCAAGAGTGGAATCAACCTGCCCTTACTGTCTCTCTCCAGCAGACACCTGATGGTGACAGCCCCCAAGGAGTGATATATCCCCAAGGGAACCACTCAGGACTCAGACAGGGAGTATACACCCCTCCTTCCCCCCTGTCAGTGGTATTGCTTGACATGAAGGACAGACAAGTAGAAGAGGACAGACAGATGGACAATCAGGTGGGTTCCATCCTCTCTTGGCCGTCAGGCTTCCCCCACCCCAACCACATACCTATCCCCCACTCTTCCCCTGCTCCAGGCTGCTGCATCTGAAGTCCCCCAGGATGTGACCTATGCCCAGCTGAACAGCTTGACCCTCAGGCGGGAGACAGCACCCCCTTCCTCCCAGTCAGAGGAGCCCCCAGCAGAGTCTAGCATGTACGCTGCTCTGGCCATCCACTAATCCAGAAAGGACCCAGACCCCACCCTTGAGGGAGGGAGGCTGCAGGGACCCCAGACGGCACAGGAGTTGACCCCAAAGGACACGTCCTAATGACCCCCAGCCAGCCTGGACTCCTAACATGGACCACCAGGAGCTTCTGGTACACTTTGGGAGTCACCTGATTCTACAATCAAAGATAACTAATTTCCCCTTATTTTGGAAATAGAGCAGCAGACTTCTCAGTAATTCAAGAGTGAAAGGAGAAATCCAAAACAAAAGTGAGAGAATGTTTTAAATTGAATGATGATGTAAATATTACACATAAAATCTACAAAATGGGAAAATTAAGAACCATGAATGAATATCTTAGAAAAGAAAAGCCTAAAAGAATCAATGACCTAAGCTATTATACCAAGAATTTAGAAAAAGTATATCAAATTATTCCAAATAAAGATAGGAGGGAAATAATAGTGAGAAGAGTCGCTACTTTTCTCTATGAAAAACAGAGAAAAGCCAAAAAAAAAAAATCCTTGAAAACATTAATCACACTTATAAATCCTAGTCACGAGGCTCAAGGAAAAAAGAGAGAAGGCACATATTACATTATCAGGACAGCATCACAGATCCTACAGACTTTAAATAGATAATAGACCATTATGAACAATTTTATGCCAATACATTAGAAAATGTAGGTGAAATGGACAAAGTCCTCAAAATACAATTTACCAAAATGATATACATAAAAATAAATAGGAAATCTAAATTGTCATATATATTAAATATGTTGAATCTGTAATTAAAATTTTTCCCAAAAAGTGAACTCTGAGTCTGGAAAGATTCACTGGTGAATGCTTCTGAACATTTAAGCACTTATGAAATACACACATACACACACTGTACACACACACACGGACACACAGACACACACATACATACACAGATGTGCACACACACACATGGACACGCAAACACATACACACACACATAGTAACACACACACATGGACACACACACACATACACACACATGTACTGAACTTAAATAGGCTTCCTCTGAAAATAAAGAAGGAAGGAATATTCCTCCTGACATTGTATCAGGCCACAAATAAATTGGTGCTAAAACCTGACAATGAAGTTACAAAATGGGAAAATCACAGAAACCTCTCTCACAGGATCGTACGTGTAGAGTCCTAAACAAAATATTCCCACACAGGAGTCTGTGATATATAAAATGGATAATATATCATGACCATGCTGGTATGTACTTTTCAGGAATGCATGGTTGGTTACATGTTCAAAAATCAGTCAATACAATTGAAACATAAAAGAAGAAATAGAAAAAAATGATCATTTTGACAGATTCAAAGCTTCTGATAAAATAAATCACCATTTATAATGAAAAAATCCTTGTCAGAAAGAAGAGAATTTCCAATAATTTATCAAAGGATTTTTAAACATCTACAATAGAAATAATTTTTTTAAAAATTTCAATTAGTTTTGTTTTTGTTTTTTTTATAATTATTTATTTATTTATTTATTTATTTTCCCCCCAAAGTCCCAGCAGATAGTTGTATGTCATAGTTGTACAACCTTCTAGTTGCTGTATGTGGGACGCGGCCTCAGCATGGCCTGAGAAGCAGTGTGTGGGTGCGCGCCCGGGATCCAAACCCAGGCCGCCAGCAGCGAAGCGCACACACTTAATGGCTAAGCCACGGGGCCGGCCCAGTAGAAATAATTTTTAAAGGTAAAAATTTGAAAACTTTCTGCCTATGACTGTGAATGAGACAAAAATGTTCACTGTGACCTCTTCTATTCAGCAGGACACCGGAAGAACCAACCAATTAAATAAAAAGGGAAAATGTGATAAGCACTGACTAGATGCAATGAAACTGTATTAATCACAGATCACAAAATTGTGTGCACGGAAAACCCCAAATGATATAAAGATCTATTATTCTAATTTGAAAAGCATTGATTTAATGTCACTGGATACCGCATAAATATATAAAAATCAGTTGCATTTCAGACTTCCAGTTTTGGACCAAGAAGAAGTAGAGTTTTGTCTCCCTAGCACCCTATAAGGCACAGTAAACTCCTGGATCTTGTATATACAGTAAACATGAGAATATTCTGAAAAGTTCAGAGAAGGCAGCAGACGGGCTAAGACTGTTAGGACCCCAGGAGTGACACAGTGGGTGTCAAAGGGGCCACGTGGGGACCTGGACTGCACCCTCCACCTGGCAGTATTGAGTCAGTACCACAGCCACATGTCAGAAAAGGCCTTTTGTAACGGAAGATTTAAATAAGATCCAGACTCTCACACCATGATATACATGATGTCCAGGGGTCTATTTACAAAAACACTCATCATAACAGGAACCAGGAAAATCTCATCTTGAGTGAGAAAAAATCATTGACAATGGGTGCTAACACTGAAGTGACACAGAGGTTGGAATTAACTGACAAGGATTGTAAAGCAGCCTTAACAAAAATGCTTTCATGAGAAATTACACACAGGTTTAAAACAAATCTAAAAAAAAAAAGTTCCAGCAAAGAAATAGAAGATACAAAGAAGAAGGTGGTGGACACTTTAGATCTGAAAAATACAATCATCAAAATAGGAGGTTCTATGGATGGGCTCAACAGCAGAATGGAGAGAACAGAGGAAATAATGAGCATGAAGACAGAACAATAGAAATGACTCAATCTGAACAAGGCGGAGAAAATGGCCTGGAAAAGAATATGAACAGAGCCTCAGGACCTGTGGGACTCTAACAAAAGATCTCACATCCATGTGATCCGAGTCCTAGAAGCAGAGAAGAAAGAGGATGAGACAGAAAAACTATTCAAGAAATTCTGACTACAATTTCCCCAAACTTGGCAAAAGTCATAAACCAACATATTCATGACACTCAGTGAACCCCAAACAGGATAAGCCCAAAGAAAGCCATGCCAAGACGGATCATGACCCAACTAAGGTAAACAAAAGACAAGCTCCTTGAATGCAGTGAGACAGAAATGCCACCTGACCATAGAGGGAAACCACTCAGATGACAACGGGCTTCCCATCGGAAACCGTGAAGGCAGGAAGCAAGTGGAACAACATTTCAGGTGCTGAAAGAAAAGAACTTTCTTGAATTGTACTGATTGTGAAATTACCCTTGAGGGATGAAGGGAAAATAAAACATTCTCAGGTGAAGGAAGATAAGAGGATTTGTCACAAGCAGGCCTCCCCTAAATGAATGGAAAAGGAACTTCATGACCCAGAAGGGCACTGATAAAGGGAGGAATCTTGGCACATGAGGAAGGAAGACAGAAGAATGGGAAGAAAACATGGACACTGGGAGAGTGCAGAGGACGGAGAGTCAGAACTGCCCAGTTACTTTTCCTCCATGAGCACTCATGTCACATTACTTTCAAACTTTGAGGCAGCAAAAACAAACATACAGGCATTTATGCAATGATTATTGCTGTTTTCCCATGGTTATTCTGGCTAGTGGTTTGTCAGTTTTACTGGTCTTTTTAAAGAGTCTGTTTTGTGTTTCATTAATTTTTCTTCCTGTGTTTCTGTTTTCAGTTCCATTGATTTCTTCCCTCTATTATTATTGTATTATGCTTACTTTGGGGTGAGTTTGCCCTTCTTTTCCTTGTGTCTTAGATGGAAGCTTAGGTTAGTGATTAGAAACCATTCTTCGTTTAATACGAGCACTTGCAGCTCTTCCCTTCCTTCAAAACTCTGCTTTGGCTGCACCCCACGATGATTAGTATGCTGTATTTTTAGTTTGTTCAAATTATTTTCCCATTTTCCATACACATTTTAAAGAACTTAAGATGATAAAAATATGCTGTCACATTTACCTAGATATTTACCATTTTTTTGCGCTTCCTTTATTCTTCAATGCCCAAGTTTCCCTCTAGAATTATTACCTTTCAGCCTGAAGAGCTTACTTTCTTTCTTTTAGAGCAGGTCTGCTGGCAACAAATTCTCTGAGTGTTCCTGCTCCTAAGAAAGACTTTATTTTGCTTTCATTCCAGAAGAATATATCCAGAAGAATTGCGGGATGGCGCTTCTTAGCCTGCAGAACTTTAAAATCTCCTCACCTTGATGGATTCTGATGTGAAATATGTAGTCATTCAAGTCACGTTTCCTCTGTGTGTTTCACGGCATTTTTCACTGGATGCTTTCAAATTTTTTCTTTGGTTTTCACTCGTTTGATTATAGATTATGATGTGAGTGGGAATGGTTTTTAAAGTGTATCCTACTGTGTATTTGCTGAGCTCTTGGACGTGTAAATTTATGACTTTCAACAAATCTGTGAAATAGTCAGCTATTTATTTCTTCAAATGTTTTTTTCTTCATAGTATCAATCTCCTTTTGCTGGGAGATCAATGATATAAATTGTCTCACAGATCCCTGAGTCTGTGTTCATTCTTTAAAATCTATTTTTGCCTCCAACCCATGCTCAAACCCATTGCCTGGAGAAAGAATTCACAGTATGAGATGAAAAGGTCTGCCCGGAGCAGGAAGGGGCTCTGAGGACACAGAAATGACTCAGAGGTTTTAAAGGAAGACGATGAAGAAAAAGATGGTGCTGACTTACTGAAACAAGGAAGTCAGTGAAGGGAAGTGTTTGGTGGGAAGAAAATCCACAGTCCCAGGTTGAGAGGGAGGGCCGTGCTTCCTTCTAAGAAATGGTGATCAGTCTTCTAAGCATCTGCCCAAGCCTCCTTCTCCCCAGGGTCCTCCTCACTGTGATGGTCCCATTGGCTCTTCCAGGCACCAAGGCAGAGACTGGAACAGCCTTCAGTTCCTCACTCTCTTGTGCTTCACATCCAATCATCAAATCCACATCACTATGCCCCTTGAGTCCTTCTTAACAATATCCTGATCCATTGTAAGACTCAGGACTTCTCATCTGTGTCATCACATCAGCCTCCTTTCTGGTTCTCGAATCCAGGCCCCAACTCCTTTCTCCAGTTCATTCCTCTCACCGCCTCCAAAGACTCTTCTAACAACACTATCTGGTCTGATCCCACTCTGATCAAAACGCTTCCAACGGTTTCCACCTTCAAAACACATCCAAGGTACACCATCTGATGTTCAGGGCTGTGAAGGATCAGCCCTGAACTAAACTCACAGTCTCAGCAAACACCACTCTCATCCTCAACCAAAATCATCACAGTTAACCACACACACCCTGCCAAACGGACACACAAACTGAGCTACTTAACAATTCTGTGCCTTCCTCCGGCTGCTCCCTCAGCCAGTCTGAACCTGGTCAACTCCTTTCCAACCTGAGGGATCAAGCAGCAATCCTGTCTCATTCTACTCAACTGTAAATGTAGTTTGTGTTATAGGTTTGTGCAAGGGTTATAGGAGAAACCACATAAACAACTTAAAATACTGATCAACACACCATCCAGGGACCAGATTAGTGTTGCAGTTTTATTAGTAATAGTGTTAATTATCAATAGAAGCTTCCTGCATTACATTTTCTACATGGTGGTAATCTGTTTAAAATAGAAATATGTTCATACTGTCTGCTGCTTAAAATCTTCCTATTCCCTTAATGATAAAATCCAATTACTTGCATGGTGCTCAAGATCATGTGTGACATTCCCAGCCTTCTGATTGCTCTCATTTCTGAGAACAGCTTATATCTTTCTGGGTGAGTATGCCCCTGTCACCACTTCTGGGCTGACCCCTGCTCAAGCCTGGGGTCATTTCTTCCCCTAGAAGGAACCCTCACAACCAGGACCCACATTGCAAGGTGTCCACCTTTTATTGAATCTCGTTGTCTCCTGTTTTCTTTTTTCTTCCAACTTGTATTAAAACAAGACTATAATGGAATTGTTTGCCACCTAAGTATTTGTAACATCTGTCTTCATTCATCTGAGCCCCATGAGTCTGGGGAAAGAATCTGTCAGCTTCGCCAATGACTCTCCAGCTCCTGGCATCGTGGCTGGACGTGGTAACTGCTCAGTAAACATTGAGGGAGATTGCGTGGCTGATGAAGTAAAGGAAGAAAATTTGCATTTACAGAAATCTCAGCAAAGGTTAGTGAGTTGACCCAGGTCACAAAGCCACTATAAGAGGCAGAGTCAGAGTTGGAACAGAAATTGGGCTGATCCTCTCCTGCCCTCTCCAAGCCTCATGTTCTGTGACAAGTGTCATTCTCTGGATTTTGGTTTAGCATGAAGTGGAAGCAGAGTGTATGGGGTCTGGTGAGTCTCAGATCATCTGGAATGTCCACATACCCTGCTGTCTCTTTGGTCCCATCCTTCAGAGAGAACAGAGTGAGGCCCTGGAAGGGAGGTTCCCCTTCCTGTGGGGCCACAGTTGAGGAAGTTGTGATGAGTCACACAGAACCTGGATCTTGTCACATTTCCAGCGTCTGTCTGTCCTGCAGGGCTCTGTGGACTTCATCAATTGTCTGCACCACTGGAGACCATGAAAGGCAGCACTAGAACCCCAATCCTCACTGTCCTTCTCTGCCTCGGTGAGTTTTGGGGGAAAAGGAGGGGTGTGGTCACCTCCCCTCCCAGGTCCTGGTCCCTGAGAGACCCCAAGACTCAAGAGGCTCAGAGGGCATAGAACTTCTTGGGGGAGGAGAGTATGCTGAGCCCCAGATCTGACCCCAGTGCTCAGGAGCCCAGCCCAGGCCTGGAGCTTCTATGTGTGGGTGGGGGACATGCTCTCACAGGGAACTCTCTTCCAGGGCTGTGTCGGGGCCTGTGGGATCGGGTACAGGCAGGTGAGTCCTGCCCCACACCTCCTGCTTCAGACCAACGGGACCGCTGGGCAGCTGGGAGGAGCACAGAGGGTTTGCCTGAAAGTGACCAGCCCGGGGGGTAAGGGGCCTTGAGTGACAGCTGGGGAAGCTGAGGGGAGAAGGGCCCCCCTGACACTTCAGGTGGGATTCCTTTCTAGGAGCACCCCCCAAACCCTCCATCTGGGCTGACCCAGGCCCCACGGTCACCAATGGGAGCCCTGTGACCATCTGGTGTCAGGGGTCTCTGCGGGCTGAAGTCTACCATCTGTACAGAGACAGCATCTCTCAACTCCGGGATACAGAGGCCCCACAGGACTCCAGCAACAAGACCAGTTTCTACATCGAATCTATGAGCTCACACACTGCAGGGCTGTATCAGTGTGCATATCACACCAGCCGGAATGGTTGGTCAGAGCGCAGTGACCCCCTGCCCCTGGTGGTGACAGGTAAGGGGGAAGAGCCAGGTCCCCTCCCACTGTGGGATCCTCCTCACAGGCAGAAGAGAATGGAGTGGGGACTCAGGGGGCCACAGCCCTCACAGTCCACACCACACAGTATGTGGGCTGATGGTCCCCCTTTAACACAGCTCCCTTCTTCTCCCTCAGGAGAGTACAGCGCACCCTCCCTCTCAGCCCACCCAGGCCCTGTGGTGGCAAAAGGAGAGAACATGTCCCTCTCCTGTAGCTCAGAGTCCACATTGGACACTTTCCATCTGCTGAAGGAGGGAGGAGCTGACCCGCCCCGACACATGGAATCAAGGACCTATGTTAGGAAGTGGCAGACTGTCTTCCCTGTGGGCCCCGTGAACACCTCCCATGGGGGGACCTACAGATGCTATGGTTCTCACAGCTCCTACCCGTATGTGTGGTCACTCCCCAGCCGCTCTCTGCAACTCAAGATCACAGGTGAGGACATCCCTGAGACCCCAAAAAGACTGACCTAAGCTGTGTACCCACTGGAGCCATGGGGGTGATGGGGACTTGGTGACATGGCCTCCTGGGGCCTGAACCACAAAGCAGGAGGCTTGAGGAGGGACCAGTGAGAACTCTCACTGCAGGCCCAGTGGGCAATGTGGGGTGTGTGTCCCCTTCAATGTCACTGTCCCTTCTCTCCAGGCGTGTACAGGGAGCCCTCCCTCTTAGCCCAGCCTGGCTCGCTGGTGCTCTCTGGGGACAACCTGACGCTCCACTGTCACTCAGAGGCCGGCTTTAAGAGATTTGCTCTTACCAAAGTCAAGGGGCTCACAACCTCCCAGCGTCTTCATGGGCAGCACAGCCCTGACTTCCCCCTGGACCATGTGAACAGCACCCACGGGGGCCGGTACAGATGCTTTGGTAGACATAACCTCTCCTATGCATGGTCACACCCAAGCGCCCCCCTGGACATCCTGATCACGGGTGAGGAGCCCCTGCCCTGCCCAATGTCCTGATTGTCAACTCAGGGCCCTGGGACCAGAGTCACCCCTTGTGGTGATGGGGTCCAGGGAGACAGTCCTGGAGCAGCAGTGAGATGGGGCAGTGGTCTAGGGTTAGGGAGTGAGAAAGGGGGTGTGAGGGGCAAGAAGATAAAAGAGACCTACCCAGAGAGACAGAGAGGTGCTGAGAGGGGGTCACAGACAGAGTCAGTGGAGAGAGGATGGTGATCCCTCAGCTCAGGGTCAAGGGCTTATGGGTTGACAAAGCTCTCTCACGATCTTCCTTTCTCCCAGGAATGTATGAGAAACCCTCCCTCTCAGCCCAGCCAGGGCCCTCAGTGTCCTGGGGAGAGAACGTGACCCTGCGGTGTCGCTCTGAGATCTGGTTGGATGCCTTACTTCTGTCCAAGGAAGGGTCACTTGCTCCTCCCCAGCACCTTCAACTGCAGGACACGGCTGCACCCTTTCAGGCCAACTTCACCATCACTTCTGTGACCTCAGACCATGAGGGGACCTACAGGTGCTACGGTTCAAACAGCACCTCCCCCTACCTGTTGTCACTCCCCAGTGACCCCCTGGAGCTCCGGGTCTCAGGTGAGGAGCCCCAGTCATGCCCTTGTGTCCTCATGGTCAGTTCAAGGTGCTGTCTCCAGGGCAGCTCTGGGATGGGATGGGAGTAAGGGGGTCACAGAGGGAGACTCAGCCAGAGGGGAATCTCACCACTCAGAGGGATGGAAAAAGCCAGAGCAACTCCCATCCCAGCATCACCCTCATCCTCAACCTTGAGGTCCAGATACCTTTGTAGTGAGTGGAGGCAGCTGCAGAGGACACAAGGCTGACCAAAAGGAGAAAAGGCGAGAGGCACCCCCTCCTGATCCTCCTCTAGTCTCCAGTCCTAGTAGCCCCTGACCCAGAGAGAACACATGAGTGGTGACTAGCAGAGGCTCAAAGCCCAGAGGGACCACGATGATCTGCTCTGACATGGTTTGTCTTCCAGTGGGCTGGAAGTCGGTCAGAGAAGCCAGGGAGGTGGGGTGCACCGAGCTCCATGGACTCTGAGGCTGGGCAGATGTCAGATGTGGCAGTCATGGCAAAGAGAGATCTTGGAGCTCACCTTGGGGGATAGGCATTTGGTCTAAAAGGGGGAGAACCAGCCCCACCATCACCTCTAGTCCTGATCCCTATGAGGCTCTGAGGATGGACTCTCCTCCACGGAGTCAGGTACATGGGGGGGTAAGTGAGGGTCTCTGTGGGGAGGTGGTGGGTGGGAGGAGCTCAGGTCTGGTCTTGGATCAGCCACTTCCTGAGATGGTGACCTGAGAAAAGTTCACCTTCTCACTGGGACAAATTTCTCCACTTGCAGAGGACAAGAAGGCTGCTTGGACACTGTGTGGGGACGCAGTCTGAGCTCTCCTCCATAAGCTCAGGGGCGCTCAGCCCTCCCAGGAGCAGCCCTGGAGTTAGGGAAAGAACACCCCATGGGTTCAAACACAGCTCTGAAACTTCCCAACTGTAGGATCTTGGGCACGTCATGCTCCTCTCCGAGTCCCAGGTTCCTCTCTGCACAGCAGGCCTCCCATCACCTCCCTCAGGGTGGAAGCCCTCAGCCTGGGGCCTGGCCCTGTTAGAGCTCAGGGAGGACAGAGCCCTCCCTCCTGCCCTTCCCAGATAACACAGTCCACGTGCACACAGGTCCCATGTGTGGATGCCAGGCCTCTGCAGAGTGGGAGATGGACCTCGGCTGGGAGAGGAGGAGCAGGGGGAGGGATACGGTTTGGTGCACAGGTCTCTGCACCGTTGTTCTCCTTGGAGGGTAAGAGGACAACACAAAAAGAAAAAAAAAAAAAAAAACAACAAGTAATCCCACAGTCCTGAGTTCCAGTCCCAAGTCTGCCATTTCAGGCTAGGTGACATGGGCCACATGATTTACCTCTCTGTGCCTCAGTTTCCTCATCTGTGAAATGGGTGGATGGGGGATGGCAGTTCTTTGTTGCGTGATTGTTGTGAATTAGGAGATGAATGCACAGACCCCAGCATGTGCCTGGCACACAGAAGCGTTGAATTAAATAGCATCATTGGCTCATTCATGTCGTCACTTGTGCCCAAGGTCTCAAATCGTACCTGAACGTTCTGATTGGGGTCTCGGTGGCCTTTGTCCTGCTGATCTCCGTTGTCCTTCTCTTGCTCCTCCTCATCTGCCGTCAGGGCAAACACAGGATGCTGGGTGAGTAGGGAACAGGGTGATCTGGGTCACAGGAGGAGGTGGGCTTAGGGCACCAGCGAGGGAAACCAAATAGATGGGAAGGACACGTGAGGAAGACATTCCCAGATTCTCAAATCAGAAAATCTTAAAGAAAACACTTAATATAGCACATGTCCAGATTTAAGGTGTTCTTTCAGCTTTTAAAATTCATGAAATATTGAAACATACACAAAAGTAAGTGTTCAAGTTTCCTCCTTTCCTCTCGAATCCCATTTGGAGGGCGGGTGGTCATGACCTCCCAGGCCTGAGACTCTGTCCATCGTGACCCAGCCCAGAGACAGGCTGATCTCCAACTTCCTGCAGCGGCTGCAGACCCAGAGCCCAAGGACAGAGGCCTGCAGATCAGGTAATTCCTGCCCTGAAGACCCCCAGCCACCCACACCACCCTCAGCCCCCTCTCTGCCCCCTAACACTCCCATCTCCTCCCCCAGCTCCAGCCCAGATGCTGACACCCAGGAAGAGACCCTCTGTGAGAGGAGAGGAGGGGCTGCCCTGGAGGGTGGGCACAGAGATTTCAGGAGGCCATGGGGGGATGGGCTGGGAGGGTCTGGGGATTTGGAGTGAGAAGCACTGAAATCCTTGAGAGACCTCAGGCACATCTCCTCACCCCTGGACCTCAGTGGCCCATCTGGGAGCAGAGGGGGGCCTGCAGCCCTGAGAGATCTCAGGGAATCCTGCCAAGAGACACACCCCCTGTTCTGCCCCAGCAGATGCTGCCGTGACGGACACATGGCCTGAGGAGGGGGTGGAGGTGGACCATCAGGTGAGACCCCTGCTCCTGTCCAGGCCACCAGGGACCTTTCTGTTGCCAAACGTAATCCAATGGACACTTCCTGTCCTCACATCCCCAGCTCTCAGCAGTGTCCCACACTGACCTCTCCTCTCGGGCACCCTGGGTCGTCCTGCTGTGACTTCACTCCTCCTGGTTCCTGTGACCTCATGGCTCCTCCTATGTGGCCCCATCTCCTGGTTCCTCATCCTCTGTCTGACCTTCTGTTTGTTGGGGTGCACCCCTAAGGCTCAAGAGGATGCATGAATGAATGAATCATCCGCAAGTTCCCTGGGCCCCCTTCATTCATTCACCCAACAATATGCACAGTGAGCTCACTGTTTACCCAGCTCCATTCAGGTGCTTCAGGTGCTTCAGGTGCAGCAGTGAGAAAACTGTGTCCAAACTCCTTGAGCTCACCTCGTGGGTGAGAGACAACATGCAAACATGTAGGTAGCATCCTAGAGTGCAAAGTGCTGTTAAGGAAGATAAAGTAAGGAAAGGGGATAGAGTTCATGAGGGGTGCAGAGGAAACAGCAGATTCAAAGGTCCTGAGGCAGCAGCATGCTTTTTCAGGCAGATGGGCTGTGTGGCTGGAGCCAAATGACCGAGAGATAACATGTTAGCATAAGAACCAGAACTGTAGAAAGCATCCAGATGTCCAAGGTCCAGGACGTCCCTCAGGATTCCATCAGGAAGTGACCTCACTCTGTAACAGAGTGGACAGTTGACTGGAGGACGTCAGCAGTGGGGTCAGGGAGACACTGTTTCTGTCCCTCTGTCTCCCTCCAGCAGGGCCCCCATGATGAAGACCCCCAGGGAGAGACATATGCCCAGGTGAACCACTCAAGATCAAGACTCAGGTGGGGGGTGGCCACCTCTCGTTCCCCCCTGTCAGAGGAATCACTGGAGACTAAGACCAGACAAGCAGAAGAGGACAGACAGATGGACAGTCAGGTGCGTCTCATCCTCTCCCGGACTTCAGGCTGCCACCCACCCATGCACACACCTGTCTCCCCTACTCTCCCCTTGTTCCAGGCTGCTGCATCTGAGGTCCCCCAGGATGTGACCTACGCCCAGTTGAACCACTTGACCGTCAGAAAGGAGATAACACCCCCTTCCTCCCAGCCAGAGGAGCCCCCAGCAGAGCCCAGTGTGTATGCTGCTCTGGCCATCCAGAAGAATGACCCAGTGCAGGAATGACCAGTCCAGGAATGACCCAGACCCAGTCTCCAGGGAGGGAGACTGCAGAGACCCCAGAAGCCACGGGAGCTTCCCCCAGTGGACACCTCCTAGTGACCCCCAGCCAGCCTGGACTCCTAACATGGACCACCAGGAGCTTCTGGGACAGTTTGGGAGTCACCTGATTCTGAATTCAAAGATAACAGATATCCTCACATTTGGGAAATAAAGCAACAGACTTCTCAATAATCCATGAGTGAAATGAGAAATCCAAAACAGAAGAGAGAGAACATTTTAAACTGAATAATAATGTAAATATTACACATAAAACTGACCAAATCTGAAAATTAAGAACCGCTAATGAATGAATATATCTTAGAACAGAAAAGCCTAAAAAAAAAAGAAAGTGACCTAAGCTATTATACCAAGAATTTAGAAAAAGAATAGCAAGTTATTCCAAATGAAGGTAGAAGGAGGGAAATAATAATGACGTGAGTAGCTACTAATGAGGACAGATAAAAAATAGATAAAAGTCAATAAAGCCAAAAAATTCATTCTTGAAAACATTAATCACACTTATAAATCCCAGCCACAATGCCCAAGGAAAAAAGAGAGAAGGTACACATTATAGTATCAGAACAGTATCATAGATCCTACAGACTTTAAGTATATAACAGAACATTACGAGCAATTTTTTGCCAATACACTAGAAAATGTAGATGAAATGGACAAAATTCTCAAAAATACAATTTACCAAAATGATGGAAATAAAAATGAATAGGAAATCTGAATTGTCATATATGTTAAGCCTGTTGAATCTACAATTAAGAATTTTCCCACAAAGTGAACTCTGATTCTAGAAAGTTTCACTGGGGAATGCTTCCAAATACTTATGCACTTATGACATACACATGTACACACACCTGGACACACACACATACATATACATATATACAGACGCACATACATGAACACACACATAGAAAACTTATACAAGCTTCTCCTGAAAATAGAGAAGGAGGCAATATTCCTCCCAACACTTTTTATCAAGCCACAAAATAATTGATACCAAAACCTTACAAGGAAACTACAAAATGGGAAAATCATAGGAAGCTCTCTCACAGGAACTTAGCTGTAGATTCCTACACAAAATATTCCCAAACAACATTCAGTGATATATAAAATGGATATTTTATCAGGACCATGTTGGTATGCATGGTTGGTTTCATATTCAAAAATCAATCAATACATTTCAATCATAAAAGAAGAAATAGAAAAAAGTGATCATAGCAACAGATTCAAAACTTCTGACAAAATACATAACTGTGTATAAGAAAAAGAAACTTCTCAGAAATAAAAGAGACTTTCCTATCATTTACTGAAGTATCTTTAAAAAAAACTACAATAGAAATATTTTTTTCTTTTTTGCTGATGAAAATTAACCCTGAGCTAACATCTGTGCCAATCTTCCTCTATTTTGTATGGGGGTCACAGCCATAGCATGGCTGACAAGTGGTTCAGGTCTGTGTGCAGGAACTGAACCCGGGCCACCAAGTGGAGCAGGATAACTTCACCACCACGCCATGGAACCAGCCCCTAGAAATAATTTTTAAAGGTAAAAATTTGAAATCTTTCTGCCTGTGATTGTAAATGAGACAAGAATGATCACTAAGACCACTTCTATTCAGCAGGGCACTAGAAGAACCAACCAATTAAATAAAGCAAAAAAAAGAAAAAAACATAATAAGCACTGAATGGATGGAAGAAAACTGTATTACACACAGATTACAAAACTGTGTGCACGGAAAACCCCAGAATAATATAAAGGTCTATTATTCTAGTTTGAAAAGAATTGATCCAATGTCACTGGATACCACATCAATATATAAGAATCAGTTGCATTTCAGACTTCCAGTTTGGGACAAAGAGGAGGTAGAGGTACGTCTCCCTAATCCTCCATAAGGCACAGAAAACTCCTGGACCTTTTATATACAACAAACATCAGAATACTCGAAACAGTGCAGCAAAGGCAGAAGATGGGCTAAGACTGTTAGGACCCCAAGAGTGACACAGTGGGTGTCGAAAGAGCCAGGTGAGGGACCTGGATTGTGCCCTCCACCTGGCAGTAATGAGTCAGGACCCCAGCCACGTGTCAGAAAAGGCCTTCTGTAACAGAAGACTTAAATAAGGTCAAGACTCTCACATTGTGATATCCAAAATGTACAGACTACAATGTAAAAATTCACTTGACCTAACAAGTACCAGAAAAATCTCATCTTGAGTGAGAAAAGACCATTGTCAACAGAGGCTAACATGAGGTGACACAGAGGTTGGAATTATCTGACAAGGATTGTAAAGCAGCCATAATAAAAATGCTTTGATGAGCAATTGCACACACGTTTAAAATAAATCTAATAAAAAGAAAATCTGTGGGCCGGCCCCATGGCTTGGCAGTTAAGTGCGCGCGCTCCGCTGCTGGCGGCCCGGGTTCGGATCCTGGGCGCGCACCGACGCACCACTTGTCTGGTCATGCTGAGGCGGCGTCCCACATACAGCAACTAGCAGGATGTGCAACTACAACATATAACTCTCTACTGGGGTTTTGGGGAGAAAAAGGGAAAAAAAGGAGGAGAATTGGCAATAGATGTTAGCTCAGGGCCGGTCTTCCTCAGCAAAAAGAGGAAGATTGGCATGGATGTTAGCTCAGGGCTGATCTTCCTCACAAAAAAATAAAAAATAAAATAAAAAATAAAAAGAAAATCTCAACAAAGATAGAGAAGATACAAAAAGGAAGGTAATGGAAATTTTAGATATGAAAAATATAACAATCAAAATAAAAGTCTCCAGGGGCTGGCCCGGTGGCCCAAGCAGTTAAGTGCACACACTCCGCTGTGGTTGCCCAGGGTTCGCCGGTTCGGATCCTGGGCATGCACCGATGCACTGCTTAGAAAGCCATGCTGTGGTGGCCTCCCACATAAAGTGGAGGAAGATGGGCACGGATGTTAGCCCACTGCCAGTCTTCTTCAGCAAAATGAGGAGGATTGGCAGATGTTATCTCAGGCCCATCTTCCTCACAAAAAATAAAAATAAAAAATAAAAGCAAAAAAATAAAAGTCTCCACGGATGGGCTCAATGGCAGAATGGAGAAGACAGAGGAAATAACAAAAGTGAAGACAGAAAAATAGAAATGACTCAATCTGAAGAACAGGGAGGAAATGAACTGGAAAAGAACATGAACAGAGCCACAGGACCTGGGTGACTCTAACAAAATATCTCACATCCATGTGATCCGAGAAATAGAAGCAGAGGAGACAGAGGATGAGACTGAAAAACTATTCAAGAAATCAGGGCTGGAATTTCCCCAAACTTGGCAAAAGTCATAAACCTACATATTCATGACACTCAGTGAACCACAAACAGCAGAAGCCCACAGAAATCCATGCCAAGATGGATCATGATCCAACTAAGGGAAACAAAACACAAGCTCCTTGAATGCAGTGAGACAGAAATGCCACCTGACCATTGAGGGAAACCACTCAAATGACAACAGGCTTCCCATCAGAAACCGTGAAGGCAGGAAGCAAGTGGCACAATATTTCAGGTGCAGAAAGAGGAGAACTCTAGATTCCAAATTCTATAGATGGTGAAATTATTCTTTTGGAAGAAAGTAGAAATAAAAACTTTCTCAGGTAGAAGAAAGCTAAGAGGATTTATCACAAGCAGGTCTCCCCTAAATTAATGGAAAGGGAAGTTCTTGACCCAGCAAGGACCTGATAAAGGGAGGAATCTTGGAATATGAGGAGGAAGAATGAGAATGAGAAGAAAACCTGTGGACGCTGGGACAGTGCAGAGGACAGAGAGTCAAACCTGCCCAGTTATTTTCCCTCCTCAACACTCATCTCACATTATTTTCAAAATTTGAGGCATCAAAAAGCAAGCATACATGCATTTATTCAATGATATTCACATCCTTTGTTAATCGACTAACACTTTAGGAAGTAAGGATAAATTAAAGTTTTAATTCCCAGAGCTCACACAGTGAAGGGAGATGTTTGAATTCCATGCAGCACAGGGAACCTGTGGAACACTTGGAGCAATCAAGACACTCCCAAAAGAGACAGGCCCTAGTAGTCAGGCCAAACCAGCTGCAGGATATGCCCAAACACAGATTGTTGTTAAAGCCTTGAAAGGAAAAGATGAACTACTAATTCATTTAATTGACTTCCAAAACATAGTTACATACTCTTTAAAGAAAGGAAATAGAATCTGTATACTCAACAGTATAACTTCCATATTGCCTGATATCATGATCAAAAACAACCTTGCACTCAAGTGGACTAGCAGAGGTTAGTGCCACCCTCAAAGACTTAAAGGAGGCAGAGGTGGGGTCACAGTATCCCTTCTTAATACACCAGGCTGGCCCCTGAAAAACTGGATGGATCCTGGGTGGTGGATGGTGGAGGGCCACAGACCTCCCCAAGTACTGACTCCTGTCAGCTGCTCTACAGGATGGATGCATTTCCTAGGACAGAATTATGGCCTCTGGTCACTTTCATGCAGCTGTGGATCTGGTAATTAGGAAGCAGCTCTTCTTCCCCTGGGATGGACTGTAGTACATGTTCACAGTGTCCAGGGATAACCTAACTCTCCCTCTTTCACAGCATCGTCCAAAGGGACTCTCAGCATCTTGACATTGGGCAGAACATGATATTTTTCCAAAATATTAGTGACATCGTGTTACTTTGACCTGATGAGTAGAGGGTGATGAGTACTCTGGTTGCCCTGGTATGTACTCCAGATAGTGGGATATTTACAAAAGAGAAAGAAAAAAGAAATTCAAAGATTCAGGGCCTGCCAAAGAAGTGAACATTATAGAGGTGTTGCTCTCTAAGCCCTGGTAAGACACACCCTGTATCATACCTTGTAACACCTCACACTAAAAAAAAGACACAAATCTGAATATGAGTATATGGATAGTGGAAGCAGCACATACCATACTTGAGAAAAGAGATCTCTCCTTATCAGGTGACAGAAGGATGTGAGTTTGAGTGGATCCCAGAGGAAGATAGGGCATTGCAGTACCAGGACCCTACAGCCATGGCCATGTGATCTGGCAGATCTCATGGTGCTGTAAGAACCCCATGTAGAGGGATGCTGTGTGAACTCCCTGCTGAAGCCCAAAAGCAGATTTGAAGTTTAGACCCCTTGGGTTCCTGCCATCACATCACCTGCAATAGAGAATAGATGCTACTTAAAAAGTTGCTCCTGGAGTGATGTCAGCATCATGGTGGAGTCAGCTCTTTCCTTAGACTCTTCTCTCTAAGATACAGTGAAAAGGACATTTATATACCAACAGAGGACATTCACGGAACACAAACGACGTCTGAGAGATCCACACAGGCATACATCTGAAGTTGGAGTTGCTTGACACCCTGGAGGAAGTGGAGGGAGGTAAGGGATCTCCTCTCCCTCCCCCAATGGCAGGGATCCAGAGCACCGGGCAGCATGCAGCTCTGAGAGGAGAGGGCGGATTGGCAGCCCTCCATAGGAATACCTTCACTCTCCATGTTCCCTCACAGCTGTGAGAAAGCCCCACACAGAGGTGACTAAGCTATTGCGGGTGTGTCTTCATCAAGTCAGCACCCCAGAGAAGCAGATAGTGAGGGTACAGCTAGAACACCCCAGGGGTCTCACAGGCAAAAGAAAGTACCTCTCCCCCCACCCAGGGATCTAGCTCAGCCAGTCAGCCAGAGCACCCACGTATATGATAGAAAAACAGCAGCTGTAAGCAAGCAAGCCAGAGATAATGGCAGGGTCAGAATACACAGCTCCTGATCCCTTCCCAGTGGCAGGTAGAATTTGTGACCAGATACTATAACTATGCAGAGACACAAATCCACACCATCAAGCAGTAAGGAAAAATATATTAATACTCCAGACCAGAAAGAAAATGATAAGAACCCAGAAATCAATCCTGAAGGCACAGAAATTTAGAATCTAAATGACAGAGAATTCAAAATGGCTATCAAAAAAATACTCAATGAGTTACAAGAAAATACAGATAGACAGCTCAATGAAATCAGGGACTTCTTCATAAAAGAGACTGAATCTGTAAAGAAAAAACAATCAGAAATGTTGGAAATGAAAAATACAACAAATGAGATAAAGAAAACTCTGGACTCCCTGAATAATAGAGCTGATATTATGAAGGAGAGAATCAGCAATCTGGAGGACAGAAATATAGAAGTGCTTCAGATGGAGGAGGAGAGAGATCTAGGACTAAAAAGAAATGAAGAAATTTTCAGAGAAATATCTGACTCAATTAGGAAATGCAACATAAGGATTATAGGTATTCCAGAGTGAGAAGTGAGGGAAAATGGAGCAGAAAGCTTGTTCAAAGAAATAATAGATGAGGTGAAAAACTGAAAACTATCCCTCTAAGAACAAGAACCAGACAAGGATGACCATCTCACCACTCCTACTTAACATAGTAATGGAAGTCCTAGCCAGAGCAATCAGGCAAGAAAAAGAAATAAAAGGGATCCAAATTGGAAAGGAAGAAGTGAAACTCTCACTATTTGCAGATGACATGATTTTATATATAGAAAACCATAAAGAAGCCACCAGAAAACATTTGGAAGTAATAAACGAATACGGTAAAGTTTCAGGGTACAAAATCAACATACAAAAATCAGTTGCATTTCTATATACTAACAACGAAGTAGCAGAAGGAGAAATTAAGAATACAATCCCATTTACAATTGCAACAAAAAGAATAGAATACCTAGGAATAAACTTAACCAAAGAGGTGAAAGATCTGTACACTGAAAACTATAAAACATTGCTGAAAGAAATTGAAGAAGACACAAAGAAATGGAAAGATATCCTCTGCTCTTGGATTGGAAGAATTAACATATTTAAGATGTCCATACTTCCTAAAGCAATCTATAGATTCAATGCAATCCCTATCAAAGTGTCAACAACATTTATCACAGAAATAGAACAAAGAATCCTAAATTTATATGGAACAACAAAAGACCCAGTATAGCTAAAGGAATCCTGAGAAAAAAGAACAAAGCTGGAGGTATCACACTCCCTGATTTCAAAATATACTACAAAGCTATGTTTACCAAAACAGCATGGTACTGACACATAAACAGACACACAGATCAATGGAATAGAATTGAAAGCCCAGAAAAAAACCCACACATCTATGGACAGCTAATCTTCGACAAAGGGGCCAAGAACATACAATGGAGAAAAGAAAGTCTCTTCAAAAAATGGTGTTGGGAAAACTGGACAGCCACATGGAAAAAAAAATGAAAGTAGACCATTACATTACACTATACACAAAAATTAACTCAAAATGGATTAACGAAATGAATATAAGACCCGAAACTATGAGAATTCTAGAAGAAAACATAGGCAGTATGCTCTTTGACATCGGTCTTAGCAACATATTTTCCAGCACCATGTCTGACCGGGCAAGAGAAACAGTAGAGAAAATAAACAAATGGGACTACATCAAACTAAAAAGCTTCTGCACAGCAAAAGAAACCATCTACAAGATGAAAAGACAACCTAATAATTGAGAGAAGATATTTGCAAACCCTACATCTAATAAGGGGTTAATCTCCAAAATATGTAAAGAACTGATGCATCTCAACAACAAAAAAACTAACAATCCAAATAAAAAATGGAGAAAAGACCTGAACAGACATTTCTCCACAGAAGATATACAGATGGCCAACAGGCATATGAAAAGATGTTCAACATCATTAACTATCAGGGAAACGCAAATGAAAACTACAATGAGATATCACCTCACGCCCGTCAGAATGGCTATAATTAACAAGACAGGAAACAACATGTGTTGGAGAGGATGTGGAGAGAAGGGAACTCTCCTACACTGCTGGTAGGAGTGCAAACTGGTGCAGCCACTGTGGAAGGCAGTATGGAGATTCCTCAAAAAATCAAGAATATAACTACCGTATGATCCAGCTATTCCACCACTGGATATTTATCCAAAGAACTTGAAAACACCAGTGCGTAAAGATACGTGCACCCCTGTATTTATTGCAGCGTTATTCACAATAGCCAAGACTTCGAAGCAGCCTAAGTGCCCATCAAGGGACGAATGGATAAAGAAGATGTGGTATACATACACAATGGAATATTACTCAGCCATAAGAAACGATGAAATCCAGCCATTTGTGACAACGTGGATGGACCTTCAGGGTATTATGCAAAGTGAAATAAGTCAGAGGGAGATGGTCAAATACCGTATGATCTCACCATTAAGTAGTAGATAATAACAACAATAAACAAACACACAGAGACAGAGATTGGATTGGTGGTTGTCAGAGGGGAAGGAGGGAGGGAGGAGGGCAAAAGCGATAATTTGGCACATGTGTGTGATGATGGGTTGTAATTAGTATTTGTGTGGTGAACATAATGTAATCTATGCAGAAATAGAAATATAATGAAGTACACCTGAAATTTATACAATGTTATAGGCCAATGTTACTGCATTAAACAAAAAATTTTAAAAAAAGTGTGTAAAAGACAACTTACAAAATTGGAAAAAAATATTTGTAAATCACATATCTAATAAGAGTCTATTATCCACAATATTTAAGAATACCTTG
Source organism: Rhinoceros unicornis (assembly GCA_028646465.1). NCBI lineage: Eukaryota > Metazoa > Chordata > Mammalia > Perissodactyla > Rhinocerotidae > Rhinoceros > Rhinoceros unicornis. Next base: position 4,892,678 of record CM053541.1, on the reverse strand, counting down.
AGCTTACAAAACAATCTGATTAAAAAATAATCTAATGGCTTGAATAGACATTTCTAAAAATAGATACACAAGTGGAGAGCAAGCATACAAAAGATGGTCAATGCATTAGTCATTAAGGAAATGTAAATAAAACCGCAATGAGAAGCTACTTCATATCCATTGGATTGGCTATAATTTGAAAAAAAAATATTTTGATGAGGATGTGGAGAAATTTGAACCCACATACACCACTGATGAGAAAGTGACATGGTTCAACCATGTGGAAGCAGTTTTTCAGTTCCTCAGAAAGTTAAATCCCCAATTACCACAAGATCTAGAAATTCTCCTTCCAGGTGTAAGTTTCAGTTATGCAACACTGATAAATTACAGAGATCTGCCACATAGCTATGTGCCTATCATCAACAATACCATATTGCACATGAAAATTTGTAAAGAGAGTAGATCTCATGTTAAGTGCTCTTACCACAATAAAGAAAAGAAAAGAAAAATAATTGCAAACAGGTATTCAAACAAAAATTTATGCAAGTGTGTTCACAGAAGAACTGTTCACAACAGACAAAAAGTGACAACAGCCCAAATATCCATCAACTGATGAATGTAAAAACAACAAATCTGTGAATTGTCTCCAATTAGTGCTTTGGCACAAACCATGGAGACAAAATTCACAGTATAGGTTGAAGAGTTATGGTCTGGGAGACAAGAGGTGGTGAGGAGGCAGAAATGACTCAGAGGTTTTGATAGAGAGTGATGAAGAAAAGGTGCTGATGCTTATGGAAACAAGGAAGTCAGAGAGAGGAAGTGTTTGGGAGAAGCCAAACCACAGACCCAGGCCAGCAGGGAGGTGGTGGTTTCCTCTGTGAGTCAGTTGACAGTATTATAAACATCTCCCCAACCGTCCTGCTCCTCTTGGAGTCATCCATCCCGTGATAGCCCCACTGGCTGCTCTAGTCAAGGAAAGCAGAGAGTGGAAGTGCCCTAAATACTTCACTCTCTTCCGCCTCACATACAATGAGTAAATTCAGTGGTTCTGCCTCTGAGCCCTTCTTTCCATGACCCTAGAACAAAACTGCAGTCAAGTTCAGTTAAAGACTTAAGACACCTTTCTGGTGCCAACCCATCAGCCTCCTTTCTTCCCCCTATCTCAGGTTCTCGCGACCCCAAGCTTATCTGTCACTGACCAACTCTGCACAAAACCCTCCCACAAGTCTCCTCCTTCCTTCACGCAAATTCCAACATTCTCCACCTGACAATCCATGATGTTGATGATCAGCCTCAGCTAAACTCTCCTCCCCAGCAAAGCCATCTCCTTGTTAAAAACCAAATCATCCCAGTTGACCAGCTCCCCTCCCCAGACACACACACAACCTGAGTAATTACTACATTTGTGCCCTCTCTTGGGCAGCTCCCTGAGCCAATTTCAACATAGCAGACTCCTTTCCAAACCTCCTAAACCAGGATAACAACGAAGACCTCTTCCTGCCTCATCCTACTCAACCGTGAATGTATGTTTGTTGCAGGGTTTGTGTAAGGGTTACATGAGAATTCCTTGTAAAGCACTTATAATACTGCTTGACTCATCACTAGATTAATGATGGAGTTTTATCACTGTTATGATCAATACAGTCCTCCTACAGAATGGTGCCCTTTTCAAAACAGCAATCTCTTCATACGTTCATTTACCGAAAATTTTCCTGTTACCTGAAAGACAAAATCTAAGAATGCTTACAGTGTACACAAGACTCTGTGTGACCATGTGCAGCATTACTAGATTACTCACGGTTCTTAGACTGGTTATCCCTCTTCCTGGTTGAAGATATCAGCAACTGACCACACTTGTGCTAACCCTACTTGCCTTGGTGTCTCCTCATCAAGTGGTCCCCACACTTCCATCACTGAGGTTGCTAGGCATCCACATGTTACTGAGTCTCTCTGTTGTCAGTTTTTCTTTTTCTCTACAACTTAACAAAACTATATGAAATTATGCATTGTCTAAATATCTGTATTGCCTTTGGTCACTTCTCAGAGCTCCATGAGTCCAGGGAAGGAATTGGTCAGCCTCACCAACACATCTCATGCCTGCACATGGTAATTGCTCAGTAAACACTGGTTGATGCCTGGATAGTGGAAGGAAGGTAGAAAATTTGCATTTATGGAGTCTCAGGAAAGGGAGAAGATTTACCTGTGGTCACAGAAGTTCTGTAAAAGGCACAGCCAGATGTTGAACTGAAATGGGCTGGCTCCTAGGCCCTGCTTGTATGCTTTACCATCATGTTGTGGGAAAATTGTCATTGGTCTGGCATGAAGTGGAGGCAGAGAGTGTGGGGTCCGGTGAGACTCAGATGGTCTGGAAGGTTCACAGATCCTGCTGTGTCTTTAGGTCCATCCTTCAGGGAGAACAGAAGGAGGTCCTGCAAAGGGCTGTCCCTCTTCTCATGAAGCCGCTGATGAGGAAACCATGACGTGTCACATGCGTCCTGGACCTTGTCACACCCTGTGTGTCTGTCTGCCTGCCAGGCTCTATGGTCTTTATAAGTCATATGCACTGCTGGGGACCATGGGAGGAAATACCAGGACACCAACTCTCATGGCACTTCTCTGCGTCAGAGAGTTTTTGGAAAAGCAGAGGATGGAGTCCACACCTCTTCCAGGTCCTGGTCCATGAGACCGCAGGACTCAGAAGGATCAGTGGTGGGCAGGAATTCTGGGTGGAGGAAAGATGTGCTCAGCCTGAGATCTGACCCCAGCACTAGGGGGCCCAGACCAGGCTTGGAGCTTCTATGTGTGGGTGAATGGATGTACTCTCACAGGAAACTCACTTCCAGGGCTGCATCAGGGTCCATGGGACCAAGAAAACATGGGTGAGCCCTCCCTCACACCTCCTACTACAGGTCAAGGAATCCCCTTGTGCAACTGGGGGGAACATGGAGGGTCTGGCCTAATGGTGACAAGTTTGGAAGGGCCCTTGGAGTGACATCTGGGGAAACTGAAAGGATAAGAGCTCCCCTGACATTTCAGGTCTGATTCCTTTCCAGAGGTCCCTCCCCAAAGTCTCCATCTGGGCTGACCCAGGCCCCATGGTCACCACGGTTTACCCTGTGACCATCTGGAGTCAGCTGTCTCTGCAGGTTGATGTCTAAAATCTTTGTAAAGACAGAGGCTCTAAACCCTGGACACAGAGGCACCATAGGACTCTAGCAAAAAGACTGGTTTCTTCATTGAATCTATGAAATCCCACACTGTAGGGCTGTATCTGTGTGCCTATCACATCAGCAGGAAGGGCTGGTGAAAGCAGAGTGACACCCTGCCCTTGGTAGTTACAGGTAATCCGGGTCTCCTCTCACTGTTGGCTCCTCCTCATGGGCATAAGACAATGCAGTGTGGCCTCAGAAGACATCAGCTCTCAAAATGCACACTTGGGGTATGTGGGCTAGTGGTTCCCCCTTTAACAAGCTCCTTCCTTCTTTCTCAGGAGCGTAGAGCACACCGTCCCACGCAGCCCATCAAGGTTGAGTAGTGGCATTAGCAGGGAACGTGTGTGGTCAGTACAAGACGAAATACATGAAGGGGAAGACCCTCAGCTGAGGTGGAGAGACAAGAGTGGACTCCATCTCTGTCCATGGTATTTATTTCTAGAGGTCAATAAGAGTCATCATGGCACCTTTGAAAAGTAAAGATAGTCTGTCAATTTCAGGTTAAGCAGGTTGGGAGACTCAATGGATGTCATAAGCTGAAGTTGAGTTGGTTCAGCCACCCTTGGTAGAGAAGTTGACAAAATTCTATCCACACCTGAAACTTTATTCTCTCATCTCTCAAAACCAGAATCCTATCCTGGATTTCAAAAGGCTGAATTGGTTCTCAAGCTCTTTGCTGGTGAATTTCTGTGGTAGAACCTCCAGAAATCCTTCTCTGGGGACTTCTGTCCACTATGAACGTGTCCTGTCTCCACCAGGAACCACTGTCATTATGTGGGGGGAAAGAAGAAAGGCAAGATTTCTGCTCAATTTCCATGAGCAACAAATTGTCAGCCAGATCAGGTCATTCTCTGAAACTTCTTCCATCAGAACTTATGTATAGTATTCCTTTCCTCTCTCCCAGTGTCACCAGGTATTCTTTGGCATTGCTTTTCTCAAATTATCAGAGCCTATCCTATATGAATAGATATCTTTACTTTTGTCCATGTATCAATCTAACTTTTTTCTGTCATTTATATTTCTTTGCTTGTTTCTTATCAATCCTCCTACCTGGACTATGAACTGAAAAAAAAATTAAGTTATTTTATTTACTTTTTTTAATTTTTTTGTTTATTGCAGTAACATTGGTTTATAACATTGCATAAATTTCAGGTGTACATCATTATACTTCTATTTCTGCATAGATTACATCATGTGCACCACCCAAATACTAATTAGAACACATCACCACACATTATTATCCCTTTCGCCCTCCTCCCTCCCCGCTTCGCCCCTGGAAACCACCAATCCAATCTCTGTCTCTATGTGTTTGTTTATTGCTGTTATTATCTACTACTTAATGAAGGAAATCATACGGTATTTGACCTTCTCCCTCTGACTTATTTCACGTTACATAATACCCTCAATGTCCATCCGTGTTGTCACAAAGGGCTGGATTTCATCGTTTCTTCTGGCTGAGCGGTATTCCATTGTGTATATATACCACATCTTCTTTATCCATTCGTCCCTAGATGGGCACTTAGGTTCCTTCCAAGTCTTGGCTGTTGTGAATAACGCTGCAATGAACGCAGGGGTGCATGTATCTTTATGCATTGGTGTTTTCAAGTTCTTTGGATAAATACCCAGCAGTGGAATAGCTGAATCATACAGTAGTTCTATCCTTGATTTTTTGACGAATCTCCATACTGTTTTCCATAGTGGCTGCACCAGTTTGCACTCCCACCAGCAATGTATTAGAGTTCCCTTCTCTCCACATCCTCTCCAACACATGTTGTTTCCTGTCTTGTTAATTATAGCCATTCCGACGGGCGTGAGGTGATATCTCATTGTAGTTTTGATTTGCATTTCCCCGATAGTGATTTTGAACATCTTTTCA
>CM053541.1:4839535-4887111 GCA_028646465.1 Rhinoceros unicornis | reverse complement strand
TGTCTACGTATTAGGTAGGTCAGCTATGTCTTCTGCTCTTGGATAGGTGACCTTATGTAAGTGATGGCTTAGGAGGTCTGCAGTGTGCTTCCCTCAGTTCTCAATGTTCCAGGAGTGACCCCTATGTGGGCTACGTGTTTCCTTCTGTTGTGGCCTGTTTGCTTTCCCTGTAGGCGCCCAGGGAGGCCAAATTATGCTCCTGGCCAGCTGTTGTAGTGCTCAGCTGCTTGTAGTTGGTGTGGGCCCTTCACTCTCTTTATCAGGTGTGGGGAGCCCCAGCACAGTTGGCTGCAAGTTCTAATACCACATTTGTGTTGCAGTATTTCTTTTAAGTGACTAGGCCCCCAGCGTGGCAGGTTGTTAGGCTCAGGGCCTTACAATTGCTATAAGCCTCCAGCTCTGAGGTCTCTTGTCAGCTCTCTGAGTTATGCAGCTGGCTGGGGCTGGCCTCAGGCACGAGAGCACCCAATTGTTTCAGGCTTTGGAAGGTGGGGCAAACCCCCTCTGTGGCTCTTTGAGAAGCATAAATCTTCCACAGCTGACAAGCCCTGCTGCCCACGTCCACACACACAGTCAACACAGTCCAGCCCCATTTTCATGCCCCGACCACCCGAAGTGGACCCAGTCTCTCCATGGCGGGAGCCCCACACACTCCACCACCACCCCACACTCTTCACCCGTTCCTTGTGCACGCCCTTCCCCACTGAATTTGGCTCAGTTGCCAGGCTGAAGAGAATCCAGTCACCAATCTATGCAGGCCCACAAGTTGCCTAAGGGCTTGTTGTTGGGTGGGGCCAGTCTCTAGGGTGGGCTGCCTGCCCTTCCTGAGATGGATTAAATCAGTGCTCTAGAGGGTGGGGCAGACCCTGGGCTAGCAGGCCTCAGGGATAACTCCAATGGCATCTGTGTCAGCACACCCACACCAGGCCACAACAATGGCCACCACCAATGTCCCAGTCCCTGGAGAGGTCTCACCTCTCACCGAGATGCACACAGGGCCTATTAGGTGAGTCTCTTTTCACCAAAGCACTGTGCACCTTTCTTTCTGGTGATTTTAGGTTGGTTTCTGAAATGGGTGAGTTTGTGTGTGGGCCCTTTAAGAGCCGGTTTTAATTTCTTTGTGAACAAGCCTTTTTGGTGGTATTCCCAATGTTTTAGTAGCAGGCAAAGTCAGATATTATGCCACTCATCTGATTGTGCTGAGTCCACAAAATGCCCACAACAGGGGCGCTCCCTGGCTTAGGGCCCTGCTCCTCCAGGGAGGGCTGCGTACCTTTGGGCTGCTCCTGGGCTGCTGTGAGGTGCTGCGGCTTGTGAAGGCAGTGTTTTTCCTCTCCAGAAGGGAGTTTCTGCCTCTTTTACCTCAGTTAGGATCGTCCATTGTTGCAGGAGTTCCTCTTATCCAGTTTTCAGTTCTGTCTCAGGTATAATTTTTCCATGAGTACTTGTAAATTGGCTGTGTCCATGGGAGGAGGTGAGTTCAGAGTCTGCCTATGCCGCCATCTTGACTTCCCACTACAAGTTATTTTAAATGCTGTTATCCCTGATTCAAGAAAAATTGCCTGATATGTTGTAGATATCTCATCACTTATTTTCTAAAAGAATGGATTTATAGACAAAAGAAAGAAAAATGATGTGAAATGTATAATCCTGAGCCACAGACAAAAAGGTCTGCCTGAAATGGAGGAACTGAAAGGTAGACCTAATCCGTCACTCCTTCATATTCCTGATTCTCAGGACAAAATGAAGCCCCAAATGTTCGTATTCGCCTTCTAACTAGATGGAAAAGGAGACCCTGGAGATGCTCACCTCAGGGGATTGAGATTGGCATTAGCTAGTTTTTGAGACTCATTGGAGATCAGAAAAGACATTACCTAAGCATGTCTAAGTCTCCTCACCCACACTTTCTATTTTTGGCTGTTGAGTGTAGCTCATACCATCAGACCATCACTAGCAAGTCAGACACCAAGAGGAATGAGTAAGGAGAAATTAGTGTGGGGTTGCATACAGAAGGTCAAATCCTGTCAACAGAATGCAGGTGCCCTGGAAGGACCTGCAGGGATCCCGTGGTGATTTCAGTCTACCCTGATGACTAGGATCTCTTAGTCTTCAATCTCTAGCCTCAAACAACTAAGATTACCCAATGTAGAATCTCATCCAGATGGGCATGTCTGCCTTGTACATTGTGGTTCTCAGGGTGGTGCTCTTTCAAGCTCATCACAGTCAGAGAATAACCCAAAGTTGCATCCAGGAGGTAAACACAAGAGAGAACAAACCCACCATTTAGCAAGGTAGAACCTTGGAAATAAATATCATGATACTAAGAGGTTCTGAAAGAAAATTGGGGGCATAAATTGAGGGAACAGTCTACTGAAAATATTGATAATGTCAACATGGTTCGGGTGCAGGAAAATGTCTGAGTTGTTCCTGTAGACGCTCTTCTGTAATGAAACTGTGGTAATTTCCCTACATGTCACTATTTATTTCCTTTCTTTTCTCATTCCTCTGACATGAGACTACCTCCACATGTCAGGTTTGGGTCCACACCTATACCCAAGTTCATGCTCTGGTCCACTTTCATGTAAGACACATTTCTCTATTTTTATTTACCCCATTCCCAGATGTGTGCATCTCTCCACCTTAGAAAACAGAATCTATTTAAATATCTGAATAAATGGGTGAAAGTTGTTTCTGGATTAGAACATATATATCTACAGTAATTCCCAAAAGCCCTCTCTGGAACAATTAAGCCCAGCTCTCCTTGTCAGATGATGCCTGACATAGTTTCTCCAGATATACCAACAGTTTAAATGAGCAAACTTGTGTTTGAAGTGAAAGTCAGGTGGTGTACTGGTAAATAAGCTCTCTGAAAATATCATTATTAAGACTGGTGGTATACTATAAGAGATGTTGGAACCTTTTGTTCAAGATGGGAACCACGGAGTGTTCTGAAACACTGACAATATTCTTATTGACTTTCATTTGCTGACTTACAAGTTTATTTGTTGTTTCTGGTAAATAGCACATTTCTACTCATAACTTACGTTTATGTTCCATACAATTTAGTAGGGTGAGATTGAAGTAATTGGAGTAAGTCTATTCACTAGACACTGAGTATCAACCGAAGTTGCTCTTGATCTGTTATAGCAAATACATCACTTGATGGCATTGAGGTTCCCTCAAAACGATCGCCACATATCTGTTCAGATTCACCTGAGTCTACTCAAACAATGAACCCCTTCTCAGTTGAGAAACTGGATCTCTAAACAAATACTTTGCCCAATATCACAGGATATGTAGTGGGGAATTAAAAACCAGTTCAGATGAGTTTCTGAACCCATCCTGTCTCATGACTGTGAATTGAAATGGAGGTTGTCAATATGAACTTGGGGTTATTTCAGAGACGGGGTTCACCTAACCTCAATTTTTGTTTTCAAAATCATTGTTCTCTGGGGGCATGATGGGAGGAACTCTTAATCTGTCATCCTGCTGTGAGCTCTCTGTATGTCTGCTTATTTTACTCTGACATTCTTCAAGATTTGATACGATGTCTTTTATGCACACTTTTTCCTTAATATTTCATTAATTTAAACAAATATTTCATGTTTTAGTATTTTACTAACTTGATGAAGTATTGAATGTTTTTATAATATCTTCTTTTGGTTGATTACTAATTAAATTGCAGCATACTCAGAGAACATAATGTATACTCTGGAAATATGAGAAGAATTGGAGACACTTGCTTTTTTGTTGAATAAGTGCTTAATATTTTAGGTACAATATGGGTCTTAAATATGTGCATTCACCTCTTGTTGCTGTATACATAACATTATATGTTATTTATTAATTTATTCATTTCTTTTTTCCACATATATCACAAATCATTTAATGCATTTTTATATATCTTAAATAATGCAAAGCTTTACTATATTCATACACCATAGAGCAAGCATTTAAACATGTCATTTACTCTTATAAAAAATTGGTTTTTCTCAGTGTTTCATTAACGTCTTAGTGGTTTATAACAATGTGTAATTATGGGTGCACATTATTATTTATCAGATTCTGTATAGACTGCATTGTGCTCACCACCAATACTCTATTTTCCATCCATCACCTTACATTTGTTCCCCTTTACCCTTGTTTCCCACCCCCACCCCTTTCCCTTCTGGAAACCTAATGTTACCAGAACCTAATGTGTTCTCTTTATCCATGTGTTTATCTTCCATATATGAGTGAAATCATACAGTATTTGTCAGTCTCTGTCTGGCATATTTACTTAACATCATACCCTCAAGGTATTCCATGTTGTTGCAAATGGGACAATTTTGTCTTTTTTATGGCTGAGTGGTATTCAATTGCATATATATGCCACATATTCTTTACCCATTGATTAGTTGATGGACACTTGGATTGGTTCCAACTCTTGGCTATTGTGAATAATACTGTAATGAACCTAGGGGTGCATAAATCACCTTGAATTGTTGATTTCAAGTTCTTTGGATAAATATTCAACAGCGGGATAGCTGGATCTGATGGTGTTTCTATATTTAATTTTTTGAGAAATCTCCATAGTGTTTTCCCTAGTGGCTGCACTTTGCACTCCCACCAGCAGTGTATGAGGGTTCGCTTTTCTCCAACATTTTTTATTTTTTATCTCGTTAATTATAGCCATTCTGACAGGTTTAGGGTGATATTTCATTGTAGTTTTGATTTACATTTCCCTAATAATTAGCGATATTGAACATCTTTTCATGTGCCTATTGGCCATCTGTATATCTTCTTTGGAAAAATCTCTGTTCATATCCCCTGCCCATTTTGTGACTGGGTTGTTTGTCTTGTTTTTTTTGTTGTTGTTGTGTTGCATGAGTTTTTTATACAATTTTGAAAATAACCCCTTGTCAGATGTATGATTTGAGAAATTTTCTCCCAGTTGGTAGGTTATCTTTTCATTTTGTTGATGGTTTCCTTTGCCTTGCAGAAGCTTTTTAGTCTGATGTAGTCCCATTTGTTTATTTTTTCTTTTGTTTCCCTTGCCTGAGTTGACATGGTATTTGCTACCAAGACTGATCTCAAAGAATGTATGCCTATATTTTCTTTGAGGAGTTTTATGGTTTCAGTACTTACACTCAAGTATTTAATCCATTTTGAGTTAGTTTTTTGTATGGTGTAAGATAATTGTCTACTTTCATTCTTTTGCGTGTGGCTGTCCAGTTTTCCCAACACCATTAACTGAAGAGAATTGCCTTTCTCCATTGTATATTCTTGTCTCCTTTGCCAAAGATTAGCTGTCCATATATGTGTGGTTTTATTTCTGGGCTTTCAATTCTGTTCCATTAATCTGTGTGTCTGTTTTTGTGCCAGTGTCATGCTGTTTTGACTACTACAGCTTTGTAGTATATTTTGAAGTCAAGGGTTGTGATACCTCCATTTTTGCTCTTTTTTTTTTATCAATATTGATTTGGCTATTCTGGGTCTTTTGTTGTTCCATATAAATTCTAAGATTCTTTGTTCTATTTCCTTGAAGAATGTCATTGGGATTCTGATTGAGATTGCATTGAATCTATAGATTGCTTTAGATAATATGGACATTTTAACCATGTTTACTCTTCCAATCCATAAGCATGGAATATCTTTCAATTTGTTTATGTCTTCTTCAATTTCTTTCAATAATGTTTTATAGTTTTCAGTGTATAGGTCTTTCACTTCCTTGGATAAATTTATTCCTAGATATTTTATTCTTTTTGTTGCAACTGTAAATGGGATTGTATAGTTTACTTTTCTTTCAGCTAGTTCATTATTAGTATATATAAATGCAACTGATTTTTGTAAGTTGACTTGGTACCCTGCAACGATGCTGCAATTGTTGATTATATCTAATAGTTTCCGATGGATATTTTAGGGTTTTCTATATACAGAATCATGTCAATTGCAAATAGCAAGAGTTTTAGTTCTTCCCTTCCAATTTGGAAACCTTTTATTCCTTTTTCTCATCTAATTTCTTGGGCCAAATCCTCCAATACTATGTTGAATAGGAGTGGTGAGAGTGGGCACACTTGTCTTGTCCCTGTTCTCAGAAAGATGCCTTTCAGTTTTTCACTGTTGAGTATGATGTTGGCTGTGGGTTTGTCATATATGGCCTTTATTAGGTTGAGGTACTTTCCTTCTATAACTATTTTATTGAGAGTTTATAATAAATGCTTGTTGTATCTTGTCTGATTCTTTCTCTGCATCTATTGAGATGATCATGTAATTATTATTCCTCATTTTATAGTGTATCATATTGATTGAATTGTGGATGTTGAACCACCCCTGCATCTGTGGTATAAATACCACTTGATCATAGTATGGCTTTTTTAGTGTATTGTTGCATTCGATTTGCTAAAATTTTGTTGAGGATTTTTGCATCTATGTTCATCAGTGACATTGGCCTGTAATTTTCCTTCTTTGTGTCATCCTTGCCTGGTTTTGGTATCAGGGTAATGTGGGCCTCATAGAATGACCCAGGAAGCATTTTGTCTTCTTTAATTTTGGGGGATAGTTGGAGAAGAATAGGTATTACATCTTATTTGAATGTTTGGTAGAATTCTACAGAGAAGGAATCTGGTCCTGGACTTTTGTTTTTGGGGAAGTTTTTGATTACTGTTTCAATCTCTTTACTTGTGACTGCTCTACTCAGATTCTCTGTTTCATCTTGATTCAGTTTTGGGAGGTTGTATGAGTCTAAGAATCTGTCCTTTTCTTTTAGGTTATCCAACTTGTTGGCATATAGTTTTTCATAGTATTCTCTTATAATGCTTTGTATTTATGTGGTATCTGTTGTCATTTCTCCTCTTTCATTTTTAATTTTATTTCTTTGAGCCTTCTCTCTTTCTTCTTAGTGAGTCTGGCTAGGGGTTTGTCCATTGTGTTTGTCTTCTCAAAGAACCACTTCTTAATTTTATTGATGCTCTCCATTGTTTTTTAGTCCATATTTCATTTCTATCTGTTGTAATTTTTATTACTTCTCTCCTTCTGCTGACTTGGGGCTTTGTTTTTTCTTCTTTTTCTAGTTCTGATAGGTGTAATTTAAGATTACTTATTTGGGATTTTCCTTGTTTGTTGATGTAGGTGTATATTGTTAAAAATTTCCCTCTTAGCACTGCTCTTGCTGCATCCTATAAGAGTTGGTATGTTGTGTTTTCATTTCATTTGTCTCCAGGTATTTATTGATTTCTCCATTGATCCATTTGTTGTTCAGTAGCATGTTGTTTAGTTTCCAAGTATCTGTGACATTCACAACTTATTTTCTTGTGGTTGATTTCTAGCTTCATAGAATTGTGGTCATAAAAGATGCTTGATATGATTACAATCTTCTTAAATTTATTGAGGCTTGCCTTGTTTCCCAACATATAGTCTATCCTTGAGAATGTTCCATGTGCACTTGAGATGAATGTGTATTCTGCTGTTTTTGGATGGAGTGTTCCATATGTATATCTGTTAAGTCCATGTGGTCTAGTATTTTATTTATAGCTACTGTTTATTTGTTGACTTTCTGTCTGGATGATCTATCCAATTATGTAAGGGGGGTGTTGAGGTCTCCTGCTATTATTATGTTGCTGTCAATTTCTCTCTGTAGGTCTGTAAATAATTGCTTCATAGACTATGTCGCTCCTGTGTTAGGTGCATATACATTCATAAGTGTTACAACCTCTTGGTGGAAAGTCCATTTCATAGTTATGTACTGCCCCTCTTTGTCTCTCAATGTTGTTGTTGTTGGTGTTTTTGGTGAGGAAGATTGGACCTGAGCTCATATCTGTTGCCAATCTTCCACTTTTACCTTGAGGATGATTGTCCCTGTGCTAACATCTGTGCCAATTTTCGTCTATTTTGTATATGGGATGCTGCCACAGCATGGCTTCATGAGTGGTGTGTATGTCCACATCCAGGATCTGAACCCATGAACCCCAGGCCACTGAATAGGACCACACAAACTTAACCACTATTCCACCAGGCCAGCCCCTCATTGTCTTTTTTATCTTGAATTCTGCTTGTCTGATATAAGAATTACCACTCTTACTGTTTTTTGCTTGCCATTTGCTTGGAGTGTTGTCTTCCAACCCTTCACTTTGAGCCGATGTTTGTCTTTAGAGCTGAGATGTGTTTCCTAGAGGCAACATGTTCTTGGGTCTTGTCTTTTAATCTATCCAGCCGCTCTGCATCTTTTGTTTGGAGAATTCAATCCATTCACGTTTAGAGTGATTATTGATATATAAGAGCTTAATACTGCCATTTTATCTCTTGTTGTCCAGTTGTTCTATATTTCCATTGTTTCTTTTCCCCTGTATTAGTGACTGCCATTTCAGTTTTGTGCTTTTCTGTGATGATTTTCTCATTTTTCTCTTTATTTATTATTGTGGCTCTGTTCTGATCTTTTGTATAGTGGTTACCATGATATTTGTATAAAGGATCTCATAGATGAGATAGTCCATTTTTTGATAGCCTCTTATCTCCATTAGCCTAAGCAGGTTCCATCTCTTTCCTCTTCCTCTTCTGAGTTCTTGTCACAAATTGTTCTTTTCTGTGTTGTGAGTTTGCTACTAAATTGAAGTGTTTATGGCTATTTTTGATGCTTTCATTCCCTTTTTCTTTCGTGTTATAATTAAGTGTTTACTAACCTATCCTGATATAGAGCTGCAATTTTCTGGCTTTATCTATTTATCTCCTTGTTCAAGGTTTTGTATACCTCTGCTTTTTTCATTTTGGATGTGAGCACTCCTTTCAACATTTCTTGTAAGGGAGGTATAGTGGAGATGAACTCCCTCAGCTTTTGTTTACCTGGGAAAGCTTTAATTTCTCCATCACATTTGAAGAATAGTTTCAAAAGATAGACTATTCTTGGCTGAAAGTTTTTGTCATTCTGAATTTTTAATATAGCATCCCATTCTCTTCTAGCTTGTAAGGTTTCTGCTGAGAAATCCCCTGAAAGCCTGATAGGGGCTCCCTTGTAGGTTGTTTTCCTCTGCCTTGCTGCCATTAATATTTTTTCTTTGTCATTGTCTTTTGCAGTTTTACTCTTATATGCCTTGGTGAGGGTCTTGTCACATTGATGTAATTAGGAGTTCTTTTAGCTGCATGTACTTGTAAGTCCAGTTCTATCCCCAGGTTTGGGAATTTCTCAGCTATTATTTCTTTGAACAACCTCTTTGCTCCTTTCTCCCTCTCTTCTCCCCCTGGAATACCTATAATCCTAAAGTTGCTTTCCCTAGTTGAGTCAGATATTTCTCAAAGAATTTCTTCATTTCTTTTAATTTTAGTTATCTCTCCTCCTCCACCTGAAGCATTTCTATATTTCTCTCGTCTAAGTCTCTAGTTCTATCCTCCATAAAATCAGATCTATTTTTTAAGGATTATAGATTATCCTTTATCTTATTAATTGTGTTCCTCATATCCAGTATTTCTGTTTGGCTTTTTTCCAGGGTTTCAAACTCTTTGGTGAAGCATTCCTTCTGCTCATTAATTTTATTCCTGAGCTCATTGGACCATCTTTCTGAGTTTTCTTGTAACTCACTGAGTTTCTTTTTGACCACTATTTTGAGTTCTCTGTCATTTAGATTGTCAATTTCTCTGACTTTAAGATTGGTTTCTGGGGACTTGTCATTTTCTTTCTGGTCTGAAGTGTTACTGCAGTTTTTCATGGTGTTTGATGAACTGATCCATTGCCAGTGCATTTGTAGGAGTAGTAGGTCACAGACTCCACCTGCCACTGCTGGGGGTGATGGGATCTGTGTTTTCTGAATCCACCCCATCTGCTGGAAGTTGTGCCAATAGGGCTGTCTACATTTGTCCACTGGCCACTGCCATTTGGCAGGTAACATGTGCATGCCTAGGTTCTCTGGTGCAGGACTGCTGCCTTGGTTGCCTCTGTGTGCTAGGTGGGAAGGGAGAGGCACTTGTGGGCCAGCTCTGCACTCTTGGCAGTTGGGCTGATCTGCTGCGCTTGCTGGGGGCTCCTTTGTGGGAGCTGAGCTGCACCACTTGGCAGGAAGTGTTCCCATGGACAGGGCCACCACAGCACAGTGGGTGCTCCCTTGGGCTGAGCTGCAACTCCAAAAGCATTCATGTAGCCCTGGCTGTCCTTGCTTCCTCCCAAAGTCATGCCCCAGCTGCTGAGTGAGGACCTGCGACCTACATCACTGACACCAGGGAAGGAGGGATCCACTCACCTAGTTCCACTGCTTCCCATGGATCCAGTCCCCCCACCTTCAGATGGATGGCTGTGTGGATCTCTCAGACATCCTATTGTGCTGTGTATGGTATCTTCTGTTCAGTAATAAATGTCTGTTTAGTTGTAATTTAGTGGGGAAAGACAAAGGGAAAAACTCACTCTACCATCGTGCTGACATCACTCTCCTACATCTTGCTAATAGTGTTGATATTAACAATAAGGTCTTTTTGCATTGAAATAATTAGGAAATCTATTAGATACATCTACTTGCATGTGTAGTTCCTTCCCCAGGTTTGCGAAGTTCTCAGCTATTATTTCTTTGAGCAAGCTCTCTGCTCCTCTCTCTCTCTCTTATCCTTCCAGGATACCTATTATCCTTATGTTAATTTTCCTAATTGAGTCAGATATTTCTCATAGAACTTCATTTATTTTCAATCTTAGTTGTCTCTCCTCTTCCACCTGAATCATTGCTAGATTTCTATCTTGCAGCTCTCTAAGTCTCTCTTACACATGGCCTGCTCTATTTTTAATGTTTACTTCTTTATTTTCGTCTCATTAATTGTGTTCTTCATCTCCAGAATTTCTGCTTTTTTTTTTTTTTTTTTTTTTTTTTTTATGGGGGAGTGGTTTCAATCTCTGGTGGAGTTCTCCTTCTTTTTGTTAATTTTGTCCGTGAGCTCATTGAACTGTCTTTCTGAGTTTTCTTGCAACTCGCTGAGTTTCTTCATGATAGCTATTTTGAATTCTCTGTCAGTTATATTGTAGTCTTCTGTGACTTCAAGTTTAGTTTCTTTAGAGTTATCATTCTCCTTCTGTTCTGCTGTGTTACTGTAGTTCTTTATGGTACTTTATGAATTGATCCTCTGCCAGCGCATTTGTGATAGAAACCACCTTTCATATTTGGGTACAGCTTTGGTTACTTTGGTTCTGTGCTGGCTGTGATTTTATTGAGAGCCTGTACTTTCCACACTCCACTGCCTCTGCTAGAGGCCTCCTCAGCGCTCTCCTTGTACTGCTTGTTCCTCTGAGGTTGCTGGTGCCTTGCTGCTTTTGATATCACTGTGGCCTCAAGTTTTGTCACCAGGGTCACCAGGCTGTGAGTACTTCTGCTACTTCCAAGATTGCCCGGGTCTGGTGTTCCCATACTTGCTCTCTGGGCTTTCCATGGATTCGAGTGCTGCTGCCCTGTGCACCACCTGTGCTGCTGCTCCTGGGTTATCTGGGGGTGCTGGCAGCACTGTTGCCAGGGTTACTGTGTTCACGGTTGTGGCTGTTTCTCTTGGGAGCCTGGGTTCATGTATGCAGCCCCCACTGCTAGTAGAGCCAGTGATGGGGGTGCCACCACTAGGGGCTGGGTTTTAATTTTGCTGCAGTTCTTGAGGTCTCAGGTTTCAGGTGCCACCTGCCACTGATGGGGGAGGGGCAGAGGCTAAGCTGCAAGTGTCGCTAGTCCTGCAGTCCCTGTCACTGGCACACATTGGTGTACACTAGATCCTCAGTTTAAGGCACCCCTCCCTGGCCATGGAAACTCACTGTCCCCACTGCTGGAAAATCCAGTGCCAATGTTGGGGGAGGAGGGGCTGGGTCTCTGGCTCTGTTCTGTGTCCTGAATCCTCAGGACATGTGCACGACCTGCCACTACTGGGGAGGTGCTGGTGCCAAGTCACCTGTGCTGTGTTTGCCCTTGCATCCTGTGCTCACTGGTGTGTGCCAATGTGAGGATTCAAGTTTTGGACCACTATGGCCAGGGGAGGGGCAGGCAGCTTCTCCCCAAGTTCCACTGCCTCCTGGAAGTAAAATCCACTCTGTACAGCTTCAGTTGTACAGAGGCATGGATCAATCTGGCATTCTGGTGTGCTGTGCGGGGAGTCCTTTGTTGATCACTGCATGTCTACTTGCATGACTACTTGTAACTTAGAGGGGAGAGACAAAGGGAATGAGTCTCTGCTATAATGCTGATGTCACTTCTCTGAACAAATCATTTTTAAAAAATGGTAAAATACTATAAAGAGATATTGGAATGTTTTGTTCTAGATGGAAAACACAGTCTTCTTAAACGCTGACAATGTTCTCATTGACTTTCATTTGTTGACGTGTAAGTCTATTTGTTGATATTGGTAAATAACACATTTCTTTTTATAACTTATGTTTATATTCCATGGAATTTAGTGAGGTGGTATTGAGATAGGATGGAGAAAGCCATAACCTTTCACTAAACACTAAATATCAGCTAAAGTATCTCTGAATCTGTCATAGCAAGTGCTTCATACATTGCCATTGAAGTTCCATCAAAACATGATCACCAACTACCTGTTTAGCCTCACCTGAGTCTAATCATACAATGAGCCACTTCCTAGGAGAGAAACTGAGTCTCTGAAAAAACTTTGCACAATATCACAAGATATGTAATGAGGAATTTCAAATAGGTTAATGTGTGCTTCTGAGCCCCTCATGTCCCATGAATTTGGATTGAGATGGAAACGATCTATATGGACTTGGGGGTTATTTCAGAGATAGAGTTCACCCAACTTCAATTTTTGTTGTTAAAATCATTGTTCTATGGGGGAATGATGGTAGGAACTCTCATTCTGCCATCTTGCTGACATCTCTCTATATCTGCTTTTTTTATTCTAACATTATCCAAGTTTTGATATAATTTCATCATCCCTTTTTCTTAATTTATTTCATAAATTTAAACAATTATTACATGTTTTAGTATTTTACTAGTTTAATGAAGTATTGAATTTTTAACAATATCTTCTCATTGTTGATTGCTAATTAAATTGCCGTATACTGAGAACATATTGTATAAGCTGAAATATGAAAAGAATTAAAGTTACTTGCTTTTTTGTCTAATAAGTGCTTAACATTTTAGGTACAATATGGTTCTTAAATATGTACATTCCCTCCTTGTTGCTATATACACAACACCATATTTTATTTATTACTTATTATCATACATGTTAATCATAAATCATTTTCTTCATATTTACATAACATAAATAATGCAAAGCTTTATAATACTTATACACATTAGATCAAGTATTTAAGTGTATCACTTACTCTTCTGAAAAATTTCTTTTCACGTTTTTAATCTATCTTATAAATATTTATTTGAGTCTCCAATTATGTATTGTTTGCTTTCTGTATTTCAAGGATATGTGATTAGATAAATGTTTAAGAGTGCTATATCTTTGAAGTGAGTATATTATTTATAATGATAAATTAATTTTCTATATAAACATTTTTGCCTTATATTGATTTTTTTGAATATTTATATAGCTATCAGCTAATTTTATTAAATAAAAATAACACGTATTTATTGATTTAAAATACTCTTTAATGATTTTGTATTGGATGACAGTTTATTGTTAGTGTAAATCTGGTTTTCTCTGGGGGACGTGCTTTGATCTAACCCTGGATTAAGTCCATTAATCATTTAATATTTGGTAATAAATGAATATTTTCAAGTATTACCGCCATTTTATTTAAGTGATGGTGCATTATGGATTAAGGTGTCCTACACTCTCCTACTTTCCTTTTGAATTTCATACAACTTTTGATTTGATTAAGATTTATTTGTTTTGTTTTGTGTAATTGCATCAGTTTGGAGTCTATATACTGCATTTTTAATTTTAAGTAGTTACCCACAATGTTAATATTTGTATTTAAATTTATAATTTTGAACCATTTTTTGATTCATCCTCTCCTTTAGACAAGTAAAGAACATTTCACATTAGCTGAACTCTCACTAATTACATTCTTTCAAAAGCTCTTACTTTCTCTCTCTCTCCCTCTCTCTCCAATACAGACCCACAAACACACACTCCCAATATTTTGACTCAGCTTTCTTAAATATAAATATGTATGTGTGTGTGGATATATATACACTACATATGTATAGTTTTCCAATATTTATTTGTTTTGCCATCATCTTTCTCACTTTTGAATCTTACTTTCTCTATTTTTCCTCTATTGTTTTTTTGGTTTAAGTACATATTTTAGTATTATTTTTGGTGAGCATGTATAAAATAAAATGTCTAAGACCTCGTATATCTGGAAATACCTTATTTTTACTATTTTTATTAAGATACTTGAAATGCTTTATTATTTCAATTAAAAGATATAATCCAACCATAAGGAGAGGAAAATACATCCGATGGTTAAGGATCTACCCTCAAACACCCTTCTCATGCATCACGAAGATGAAATTTGACGTGGTGGGTTTAACGTGTGAGACATGAGTCCAAACAGGTCAGAAGTGCCCCAGGTCTCCTCGTACATTCGGATTTCTCCTCTGCTGACTTCTTCACCTTTGCCCCTTTAATAGTAATTTTGGAGAATGTAGAATTCTTCACTCACAATTAATTCCTTGAATATACTCTTTCCATATCTTTTGGCATTTTTTTTTCTGTATGAAAGTCAGCTCCCATCAATCTCCTTCACTTTGCTATGAAATATCATGACTCAGACCTCATTGATATCCATGCTCCCAGCACTCACATGTTCCTTCTACATCTTTGTAAAATGCCCACTGTTTCCCTCCAGGACTGCTGCAGACATCGTTCTCACTGTTTTCCTCCTGAAACTCACAACGTACACTGTCCTTTCTTACTATTTGCCATGTGCCTTAATTTTCTCATTCCAGTCTCTCTGTATTGCATCCTATATAATTTTCTGAATATTATATTCCACTTTCATAATTGGATCTTCAGCTCTATTGTCTCTTTGATGGAAAGATAATTCTGAGTCTGTTAAATGAAAGTATTATTTTTGCCTCTAAGATGTTTGTGTAATTCATTTTTAAATTACATATTCTTCTATAATATAACCCCTGTTGTTGTTCCAAGAATTCAATGTCCTTCTTTACTTTTTCTGATGATTAGACATGCTTAAATTAAAATGAATTTCATATGTTCCTAGTATTTTATTTCCTTGGATATGAAAACCTCCTTGAGTGACTCTGTAGATTGTGTTTCATAACACTATTTACCATTATTAGGATTACTCTTGATGTCCATTCTTGTCATATGCTCACTCCTCACACCTGATTTTCCATAGTTTTTCCAAGTGCTTTCCTGACCTTCAGGGCTGAAAGGGATGGATAGTTGCTGCTGCCCTGCCCAGTTGCATCCACTCTCCCAAACTTAGCATCTGACTAGGCATATGCCCGTGAGGGATGGCTCCACTGTAAGCCTCACACTCACACATGAATAGACACCCATGTTGGACTATACTGAATTGCATCTGTTTCTCACACACACAGGACGTGGCTCACTGCTGACCTCTGGGATGGGTCAGCGGGAAGAGATAACCCAGTGTCCATCCACAAACAGGGGGGAGGGGAAACAGAACTTCCATATTTCACCTTGAGCCTTGCTCCCTTCCCTGCTTGAGTTCCCTGGGTTCCCTCTCCTGTCCACTCTAATGATCCCTTGCTGATCCGAAGCACCTGTGGCAACTCAGATTTGATATTTTTTGTTGTGGTTCATTCACTATTTTGAAAATTTCATTTCTCTTTTTCTGCAGTGGAATCTGGCTACATATTTCAGAAATACTATAAACAACATTGCTTAGTGTTAGGAACAGAGGGAGGCTCTTGAATGGGCACATCAATCATCTACCCTGACTGTGGAGTGTGGCACCTTGATCCTCTCATGTCCAAAACCCCACATAACTTACGCAAGTCTGGAAATTAACAATGATTGATCCCTCCCATGTCCTGGGACCACTTATCCCACAACCACTCTGAATGGGGTTATGGACAACATTCTGCAGACCAGGAAACTGAGATTCAGATATTGCACATTACTGCTCAAGGTCACATGTGTAGTGGATGATGCAGGAATATTTAAATAGGAATCAGCTTTGTCTCCAAAATCACAGTACTAATCCACTCACTGACCCCTAAAGCTCAAGACAGGATCCCAGGATGAGGAAGAGAGCTCTGCCCAAGGGAACCAGGGATCTGAGGAGGCAAGAATGACTCAGAGGTTTGTTCCTGGAGAGATGAGGATGGATGCTATTGAAAGAAAAAAGAGAAGTCCATTAAGTGGGCTGTAACAGAAAGAAAACCCACTCTCTGGGGCCAGAAGGGGAGTGATGTTTCCTTCCCTTATTTCCCTGTATCTCTCCTTTGTGCTCATTGTCATAATGACCTCAACCTGCACTGTACAGTTAGATGTTGAGCATGTGTCTCTGCTGATCTGAGCTCTGCAGGGCAGCAGGATTCTGCATCTTTGCTGAAGCATCTGCAGGGCCTGGATGTCCACTGTCCATGGTGAGGACCTCACAGGGATGTGCTGATGGACGGGCTGAGGATGAAGGAGACCCCATGGTAGAGGCTCTGAGAGGGAAGGACGTGCCCTGGGTCACCCTCATCTGGAAGGGGTTTCTCAGGAAGACACCACTTCTATTTGCTCATCCAAGCTGGAAACAAGAGCCAGACCCTGTGGAGAGGCAGTTTCCCTTCCAGTGGGGCTACTGATGTGACAACCCCTTGATGAGACAACCAGTCTTCAAGTGGCCACACCCTTTGCCTCTGTCTGTCCTGCTAGGCACCGTGGTCTCCTCCATCTGCATAGCCGGGCATACAAGCAAGAGACGCCATGACCCCCACCCTCATGGGCCTGCTCTGCCTCAGTGAGATTTGAGGAGGAAGAGGAAAAGCCCTAGTCTGGGAGAGACCACACCCCACAGCCAGGCCCCAGTCTGTCAGGAGACCCCAGGACTCAGGAGGGTCGTGAGGAGGAGAGGTTCTGCTTTGGCTTCCTGGGTAAATCTCACGGGGAGCTCTCTTCTGGGGCTGAATGTGGGCCTGAGATTCCTTGTGCAGGCAGGTGAGTCTGTCCCCACATGTCCCAGGTCCCACCTCCTCACTGGGGACAATGGGCCTCCTCCAGGCAGCTTGGGACAGAGAACAGCAGTCCTGGGCTGAGGGATGGGGAGCTGGGAGCGGGGAATGTCTTGTGATCCAGCCTCGGACTTCCTTCCAGGGACCCTCCCCAAACTCACCGTCTGTGTTGAGCCAGGCTCTGTGACTGCTGGGGAGAGGCCCGTGACAATCTGGTGTCAGGGGACCCCAGATGCCCAAGAGGACTGTCTCGATAAAGAGTGAAATTCGTTCACCTGGAACATACAGAACCAACTGGAGCCCGAGGACAAGGCCGAGCTCTCCATCACAGACATGACAGAGCAATATGCAGGGAGATATCGCTGTTACTATCTCAGCCACACTGGCTGGTCAGAGCACAGTGACCCCCTGGAGCTGGTGATGACAGATGAGAGGACACTCAGGGGTCCCAGCCTCAGGCTCTGCCCTCAGGAAGGGGGTCTGCTCTCAGGGGTCTGTCCCCTCTCACAGCCCAGCCCTGGGGGATATGAGAGAGATGTGAGTCCCATTTAACACACTGCCTCCTCCTCTCCTAGGAACCTACAGCAAACCCACACTCTCACCCTGCCAAGCCCTGTGGTGCCCTCTGGAGGGAACATGACCCTCCAGTATGGCTCATGGCTGGGATTCAGCAGGTTCATTCTGACTAAGGAAGGAGAACACAAGCCCTCCTGGATCCTAGACTCACAGTGACACCCCAGTGGGCAGTTTCAACCCTTGTCCCTGTGGGCCCTGTGACCCTGAGCCACAGGTGGGCATTCAGATGCTATTGCTGTTACAGAAACAAATCCCAGATGTTGTCACACCACAGTGATCCCTGGAGCTCCTGCTCCCAGGTGAAGAAGTCCCTTTCTTGACCATGAATGTCTTAGGGCTTGAGACAAGTCCTCAGGGGAGCCCCTGGTGGGATGATGAGGTGACTGGATCCCAAGGATTCTGAAGCCAGAGACAGAGAGAGTGAGATGCAGTGAGAGCTGGAGACTCAGGAAGAGAGAAGGGTCTTCAAGTTGCTCCTCTGAGGCTCCTTCTCCCCTATCAGGAATCAGCTGAAATGTCATCTCTAAGGGTGACCTTCATCTGTGTACACATGGTCCTTGACCATGTATATCTTAGGGCCTGAGACAAGTCCTCAGGGGAGCCCCTGGTGGGATGATGATGTGTACACAGCTCAGAACAGTCCTGCCTCCTCCTTACCTATTAAATTATCCTTCTCTCTTTGTATATATGCATATGTACACATATCTACTGTTACCTTACATATACCTAGAATTTTTCTTGTGCATCACATATTTATATAAAGATGTGTACACATATACCATAAGTATAAACATAAATATGTATAATGCTCAGGTTAAAATATCTATCCATCTAATTAATATATTTCATCTGGTGTGGGTTTACATGTTTGCTACATTTAGTCAACCACGTTCACACTCCAGAAGATCAGAAACACTGTCTTAATTAATTATTGACTTAATATTACCATTTGGAAAAATATAGGCATATATGTATGTTTTTATGTGTAGAAATGTGTATATGTTTGTATGTATACATATTTAAAAATATACACAAATATAATAAACATACTCTCACATGCACATATATATATACCCCATGGTAGGGATCCCCAACCACATGAGGAATTATTAATGAGAGATTAAATGGATGATGAAACACCCAGTGAACTGGCTGAGCTAGAGTGAAAAGGGGGCAGCCCCAGATTTAACTCCTTTTTGCTCCCAACATCGAAAGCCCAGGATGACCAGGTCCTTGCCCTGGGTGGACATCCAGGGATCCTGGGGTGATCTTGGTCTATCCTGACCTCTGTGATCTCTTTGTCCACAATTCCAAGGCTCAGACCCCCAAGACTACACAGTGGAGAATCTCATCCAGATGGGCGTGGCTTTCTTGATCCCGGTGGTCCTCAAGATTCTGTCATATCAGGCTTGGCACAGCCAGAGAAGGACCCAAAATGCAGCCAGGAGGTAAACACAAGAGACAACAAATCCACCATTCAGTGAGGTAGCAACTTGAAAATACACCTTATGGACCCAGGAGATTCTTAAAGAAAATATGCAGCCTATGTTGGCTGAACTGTCTGCTGAGAATATCGAGGAGGTAAACATGGTTTGGGTGTAGGGAAATGTCTGGATGTTCCCAGTCAGGATTCTTCCTCTATTAAACCACGGGGCTTTCCCTCCCTAACATTGTTGACTTTCCTTGACTGCCCTCCTTCTGTTCTTACTGCTATGATGTAAGGGTACATCCCACATGGCTGTTTTGGATCCACACCTATACACACATGCATACTATGGACCACTTTTTATAATCAAAATGTGTTATCTTCTTCACATTGGACTTTTATTAAGCCATAAAAGGAACAAAGTACTGATACATACTACAGTGTGGATGAAAGTCAAAAATATGAAGCTAAGTGAAAGAAGCCAGACACGTTTTGTATGATTCCATTTAAATGAAACAGAGAGAAGAAGAAAACCCATGGAGACAGAAATCAGATTTGTGTTTGTCAGGGGCTGAGCTGGAGGAGGGAGTGGAGACTGACTGCTTCATGTTTCTTTTTGGGTGATGAAAATCTCTTGGAACTAGATGGAAGTGGTTGTTGCAACACTGTGAATTTACTAAATTTCAGTGCATTATATACTTTAATAGAGTCAATATTGTGTTATATGGATTTTATATTAATAAAAATAAATGTAAGTAAAAAGGACCTGGTTCCCTATAAATCCCTTGTACCTTTAGAAGTTGCCCCACATTCCTGTGGAGTTTTATCTGTTGTAGGACCCTCACCAGAAGAGAGAAGCCCTAAGTGCCATGGGGCTTAGAGATTAATGCACTCATGAAATTTTCACCTTCACTCTTGATTTGGCTGAGTATAGAATCCAGGATGAGCACCATCGTTCCTGCATCCTTTAAGTCTATCGTCATCTGCCATTCGACCAAGGATGTGGTATGGCTTCCAATTTGCGTTGTTGATTGGTTAGGAGGGCAGATTTGGGCACTTCCAAGTAGCCCTTCCTACCATAAGTCTCTTACAGCACATGTCTTAATCAGGTCACAGAAATGACACCAGTTTGAGACTCTTTCATGACTCAGGCACTACTGACCCTATAACAACCCTGAGAGGTGAGATTGTGATCATTTTCCTACAATGAGAAAAGCGGGAGAGGGCATGTTAGTTGCTCAAAGTAGATTGTCAATAAATGTCCCCTCTTGTCTTAAATTAAAAACTGTGAATTGTCTTTAACTAGTGCATTTGCCCAAAGCATGGGGATAGAATCCACGGTATCAGACTAAGAGTCATTTTCTGGGAGACAAGAGGTGGTGAGGGGGCAGAAATGACTCAGAGGTTTTATGGAGAGTGATGAAGAGAAGGTGCTGCTGCTTATAGAAACAAGGAACAGAGAGAGGAAGAGCTTGGGAGTAAAAAACCACAGATCCAGGACAGGAGGGAGGTGGTGGTTCCCTCTGTGAGTCAGTTGACAGTATTATAAAGATCTCCCCACGCCGCCTTCTCCTCTTTGGGATCATCCATCCTGTGATAGTTCCATTGGCTTCTCTAGTCAAGCAAGGCAGAGAGTGAAGGAGCCCTCAGTTCTTCACTCTCTTCCACCTCACATACAATGAACAAATCCACAGTTCTGCCCCTGAGCCCTTCTTTCCATGAACCTGGTCCATCACCACAGGCAAGCTCAGTTGAAGACTCAAGACGACTTGCTGGTGGCATCCCATCAGCCTCCTCCCTGCCTTCTACCCCGGGCCTTCAGTCTCTGATGAAATGTTTTATTCTGATGGCCCCAAACTTATCTGCCACTAACCCTACCATGAACAAACCCCTTCCA
The DNA here is from genome assembly GCA_028646465.1 of Rhinoceros unicornis. Lineage (NCBI taxonomy): Eukaryota > Metazoa > Chordata > Mammalia > Perissodactyla > Rhinocerotidae > Rhinoceros > Rhinoceros unicornis. Next base: position 4,866,152 of record CM053541.1, on the reverse strand, counting down.
CAGGTATCCACCCTCCTTCAAGTGAATTCCAACTGTCTCCACCTGTCAATCCATGAGGTTGATGATCAGGCTGAGCTAAACTCTCCAGCCCCAGCAAATCCAGCTCCTCCCTACAAACCAAACTCATCCCAGTTAACCACTTTACCTCAGCAGACTCACACAGAACCTGAGTAATTACCACATTTGTGCCTTCTAATGGGTGACTCCCTGAGCTAATTAGAACATAGCAGACTCTTTTCCAAGCCTCCTAGACCATGAAAACAACAAAGAACTCGTCTTGCTTTATCCCATCTAACCGTGGAGGCATTTTTCTTGTAGGTTTTGTGTAAAGGTTACATGAAAATCCTCATAAACTGCTTAGATTACTGATTGACTCATCATCTAGGGGTTGGATTAACGATGGAGATTGATCACTGTTATATCAATACAGTCCTCCTACAGAACTGTCTCTACAGAGTGGTGCTCTTCTCAAAACAGCAATGCGTTCTTATGTTGCTTTACCGAAAAATTCTCTGTTGCCTGAAAGATAAAATCTGAGAATACTTTCAGGGTTTGCAAGACCCTGTGTGATCAGGGTGCAGTGTTATCTGATTCTTCACAGTTCTTAGACAAGTTCACCCTCTTCCCGGTCGAGGATGCCAGCCCCTCACCACAGTTGTGCTAACCCTACCTTGTCTTCCTCTCTCCTCCAGAAGGTCCCCACTTTCCCATCATTAAGGTTGCTAGACATCCACCTGTTATTGAAGGTCTCTGTTTTCAGTTTTTCTTTTTCTTTACAACTTACTGAAACTAGAGCCAAATGATCCATTGTCTAAATATCTGTATTGTCTGTTGTCACTAATCAGAGCTCCATGAGTCCAGGGAAGGAAGTGGTCTGCTTCACTAACAAATCTCCTGCTTGGACCTAATAACTGCTCTATAAACCCCGGTTGATGCCGGGATGGCGGACGGAAGCAAGAAAATTTGCAGGAGGTGGAGGCAGATCATGTGGAGTCTGAGGAGCCTCAGACCTGGTCTGGAAGGTCCCAAATCCTGCTGTTTCCTCAACTGCATTTTTCAGGGACAGGAGAGCAAGGCCCTGGGAGGGGCTGTTCTCTTTCCTCTGAGGCCACTGATGAAGAACCTGTGATGTGTCACACACAGCCTGGATCTTGTCACACCCTTGTGTGTCTGTCTGTCCTCCTGGGCTCTGTGGACTTTGTAAGTTGTCTTCACATCTGGGGACCAAGGAAGGCAGAGCCAGGACACCTACCCTCAAAGCCTTTCTCTGCCTTGGTGAGTTTTTTGGAAAAGAGGAGGGACAGAGTCCCCTCCTCACCCAGGTTCTGGTCTCTGAGATGCCAGGAATAGGAGGCTAAGTGGAAGCAGAATTTCTTGGGGGTGGGAGACTATACTCAGCCCGAGATCTGACCCCAGTGCTCAGGGGCCCAGACCAGACTTGCTGCTTCTATGTTTGGGGAGTGGAGGTGCTCTCACGGGGAACTCTCTTCTAGGGCTGTGTCGGGTCCTGTGGAACCGAATACAGGCAGGTGAGTCCACCCCCACACCTCCAGCTTCAGTCCAGCGAAGCCCCTAGGCAGCTTGGGGGAGGTCAGAAGGTCTGGGCTGAGGTGACCTTTCTGGGACGGGCCATGAGTGACAGCTGGGGGAGCTGAGGGGAGAAGGGCTCCCCTGACACTTCAGGTGGGATTCCTTTCTAGGAGCACCCCCAAACCCTCCATCTGGGCTGACCCAGTCCCCATGGTCACCACGGGGAGCCCTGTGACTATCTGGTCTCTGAAGGCTGATGTCTACCATCTGTAAAGACAGAGTCTCTAAACCCTAAGACATAGAAGCCTCACTGGACTATGGCAAGAACACCAGTTTTTCCATTGAATCTATGAGCTCATACACTGCAGGGCTATATCAGTGTGCATACAACACCAGCAGGAATGGCTGGTCAGAGTGCAGTGACCCCATGCCCCTGGTGGTGACAGGTAAGGGGAGGAGCTGGGTCCCCTCCCCACTGGGGGCTCCTTCTCACAGACAGAAGGGAATGGAGTGTGGGCTCAGGGGATCTCAGCCCTCACAGTCCACACCTGGGGTATATGGGCTGATGGTCCCCCTTTAACTCAGCTCCCTCCTTCTCCCTCAAGAGACTACAGTGCACCCTCCCTCTCAGCCCACCCAGGCCCGGTGGTGGCATCAGGAGGGAACATGTCCCTCTCCTGTAGCTCACAGTTCACATTGGACACTTTCCATCTGCTGAAGGAGGGAGGAGCTGACCCACCCTAACACATGGGATTGAGGATCTATTGTGGGAGGAGGCAGGCTGTCTTCCCTGTGGGCTGTGTCAACACCTCCCATGGGGGGACCTGCAGATACTATTGTTCCTCCAAAACCCACCTGCATGTGTGGTCACTCCCCAGAAACCCTCTGCATCTTGAGGTACAGATGAGGGCCCCCACGACCCATCTCTTTCCTGGAATCCCAAAATGACTGAACTAAGCTGTGTGCTCAGTGGAGCTCTGGAGGTGAAGGGAGTTGGTGACATGGCCTCCTGGGCCTGAACCACAGAGAGAGATGTTTGGGGGTGGACAAATGAGAACTCTCACTGCAGGCCCAGTGGGCAATGTGGGGTATGCATCCCCTTCAGTGCCACTGTCCCTTCTCTCCAGGTGTGTACAGGGAGTCCTCCTTCTTGGCCTGACCGGGCTCGCTGGTGCTCTCTGGAGACAGCCTGACCCTCCAGTGTTGCTCAGAGGCTGGCTTTGACAGATTTTCTCTCACCAGGGATGAGAGGCTCACACCTTCCCAGGGTCTTCATGGTCAGCACAGCCCTGACTTCCCCCTGGGCCGTGTGAACTGCACTCATGAGGCCAGTACAGATGCTACGGAGGACACAACCTCTCCTATGCATGGTCAGCCCCCAGCGTCCTTTGGACATCCTGATCAAAGGTGAGGAGCCCCATGTCCCAAATGTCTGCTCAGGGCACTGAGCCCATGGTCACTCCTGGTGGCGATGGGGTCCAGGGAGAGGATCCTGCAGAAGAGGCTGAGGTGGGGCAGTGGTCTAGGGAGAAGAAGGGAGAAAGGGGGAGTGAGGGGCAAGGAAATAAAAGAGGCCCACCCAGAGGGACTGAGAGGAGCTGAGAGGGGATCACAGACAGGGTCCCTGGAGGGAGGACGTTGGTCCCTCAGCTCAGAGTCAAGGGTATATGGGAGACAAAGCTCTCTACACATCATGACATTCCTCTCTCAAGGAATGTATGAGAAACCCTCCCTTTCAGCCTAGCTGGGTCCCTCAGTGTCCTGGGGAAAGAGTGACCCTGCAGTGTCACTCTGAGATCTGGTTGGATACCTTCCATCTGTCCAAGGAGGGGTCACTTGCTCCTCCCCAATACCTTCTTTTGGAGGACACTGCTGCGCCATTTCAGGTCGACTTCACCATCAGCCCTGTGATGGTGACCTGTGACCTCAGACCATGAGGGGACCTACAGGTGCTACAATTCAGACTGCACCTCCCCCTACCTGTTGTCATAACCCAGTGACCCCCTTGAGCCCCTGGTCTCAGGTGAGGAACCCCAGCCCTGTCCTCTCTGTCCCTATGATCTATTTGGGGCCCTGTCTTAGAAAGATATCTGGGCTGGGATGGGAGTGAGGGGGCTCTGAGGGAGGATCATCCAGAAGGAAATCTTCCCCTAAGAGGCCCTCCTACCCCTGCCCATCCCCTTCCCCCTCACCTGGGTCTAGAAGGTGCCAGGTGGGCAGTGGGCGGGTCTTGATGGGGGCACAGGGAAGATGTGGAAGAAGAGTTTGAGAGTGAGATGGGAACTCTAGGTTCAGCCCCAGCCCCTCACTCCCTTCCTGTCCTCATTCCCAGTGCCCTCTGGGAAGCCCAGCCCCCACCCACAGGGCCCATCTCAACAACTGGTGAGTCACTGAAGACCCTTTGCTCAGAGGGAGCACAGACCACCCAGGGCAGTTCTGAGAGTCTCTCAGAGGATGTAATGCCCCCTCAGACACTCAAGGACAGGCTTGTCTCCTAGGGGAGCTGGAAGTTGGGAAGAAATGCCAGGGGACCACAGGGCTACAGGGGCTCAGAGGCTGGCTGATGATATATGGACAGTCATGGCAGAGGGAGATGTTGGGGGCCCAGCCTTGGGGAGGGGCAACCAAACTGAAGTGGGGAGAATGGCAGCCCCCCTTCACCTCCCTCATCCTTGGTTTATGATATATGGGTGGGGTCCACTAGGGGAGTCTCAGTGATCCTTCAGAGGGTGATTTTGGACATATTCCTGGTCCCAGAGCTCCTGGTCTCAGGTGGGGAACCCCTGTCCTCTCTGAGCTCTGAAGGTCTCCTCTGGGCTCTGTCCACTGGAAAGTCTGAGACACGGTGGAAATAATTAGAGCACAGCAGAGGTTCCACAGACAAGTGTCAGCCCATCAGAGGGGGGAAATAGGTGGGAACCTCCCACCCCTGGGACACCCTATCCTTGCAGTCTCTGACAGGGCTGAGGAAGAGAGACGGATGGGATGAGACTCAGGGAAATGAGGAGGATTTCAGATTTCTCATTTCTTATTTATTGGAGGAATTGAGATTAGACTGAAGTTTCAAGACAGAGGAGCCCACTCACCAACTTCCTGGTGTCAGAATCACCAGAAGGTTCTCTAAACACCAGGAGCCAGGAGCAGGTGGGAACCCCCAGAGGCAACCAGGAGGTGGGGCTGAGTCTGTGTGAGATCAGCTCTCCTGGGAGGTTGAACTTCTGAGAAATCCTTTCCCCTTCTGAATAAGGGGCAGCTGCCTGGCCATGACCTCCAGAGTCCCTTTCATTTCTGACCTTCTGGAGCATCTGGGAAGTGGCTCATCATAGCCCTGCTCCTGGTCCAGCCCTCTCTGGGCCTGTCCTGCTCCTCCCAGTAAGTCTGACCTTGTCAGGATTAAAAAGCTGAGGGAGACAGGGGGCAGGAGCATGTGATTTTTATCCACCAGGCCTGGAGTCTCAGCTTAGCATGAGGAGGGCACAATATTATGGAGACTGCAAAGCTTTGGAATCCACATTGATTTAGCATCTCAACCCTCCTCATCCTACACAAAAACTGTGGGATTTTCTACTAAAAGCCAACTCCCTTTGTCAGACCACCTGGCCCCCAAACCCCTAACCAGTTTTGGAGGACATGTGGAGAAGAAGGAGGGAGGTGCCTTTGCAGTATTTGGTGTCCAGGCCTGACTTGGAAGATGCTGGGGTGATGGAGGAAGACAGGCTGGGAGAGCTGGAGAGAGGACAGACAGACAATCCCTTGGAAACTCCTGTTTCACATTTACAAGAGACCCTTAGATGGAGCCTCCTAGGCACACATGTGGGGATCGCTGAGTCCTCTCTCACCAGGACAGGAGGCTGCTCGGGCCAAGGTGGGATCTGCTGTGTGTACAGGTGGAGCCCACACCAAACACTCTCCTATAGAGAGAAGCACCCTGCCCTTGGGTACTGCTCTGCACGGCCCTCCTGTGCTCACCTGGAGGCCTCCAGCCACTCAGTGCACACCTGAGACTAAGGAGGGACCGTGCATGGCTCACTGGGGTCACTTAGGGGATCACTGCACAGCACGTCTCTGTGCAGCTCACGTCTACTTTGCATTTTCTGTCACACTTCTCTATTACTGCTCTCTCTTTCTCTGAGAACTTTTACAGCAATGCTTGCCTATATAAATTTAATAATTTAAGTTATAAAGGTTCATGACTTTAAAATAGGCAATTCTACTTCTATTTTCATTGGGATTAGATGAAATTTATACATTCATTATGGATAATAATTTCTTATTAATATGAAGTTTTCTTATAAAAGATGTTTAGGGCCGGCCCGGTGGCTTAGCGGTTAAGTGCGCGCGCTCCGCTGCTGGCGGCCCAGGTTCGGATCCCGGGTGCGCACCGGCGCACCGCTTCTCTGGCCATTCTGAGGCCGCGTCCCACATACAGCAACTAGAGGGATGTGCAACTATGACATACAACTATCTGCTGGGGCTTTGGGAGAAAATAAATAAATAAATAAAATTATAAAAAAAAAAAGATGTTTAAAAGAAGGTTTATTAATGACTTTAGGTGCATTTTGAAGTCTTATTCATAAAATCTTCTACACTCACAGCCTAAGAATTGTTCAACTACATTATTAAATTATAAGGAAAATCTTTGATTTCTTTATCATTTCTAAATAATGGCTAATGTAGATAACGATACTGGCTTCATTATATTAATTTTATATCCTACTAAATTACTACAGATTATCCACCTTTCAATTGTTTTTCAACTAATCTCCGATTTACTGATAATTATTGTATCAACATCAAGAAAACTGAAACCTCACTTCTGAATTTCCACGTTGTGTACCAATTTTATTTGCATCCAGTACCTTATGATAATGATGACAAAGCAAAATATTAGCATGTAACTGAGTGTTACTTTAAGAAAAGACCTTCACTTTTAGCACAGATTGTTTTAAGCCAAACACATAAAACATCTATATATTTTTCATAAATATAACACTTTTCACTTATCCATATAAGTCCATTTTTATGTTGCATTCAAGTTCTATTAGGAAAAGAATAATCTTTTGTTAATAGAAACTAGAAGTTTTTTCCTGGATTTTTGTACATCTCTTGAATTTTTTCCCCTTAATTCTAACCATGGTGAAATACATTTAAGAGACTTCTCAGTATCAAACATTTGGATATTAACCCCACAGAATGACAATTATTGTTCATTCACACTTTCTGAATTGTATAAGCTTATTTACAACTTTTACATGGAGGCGTATAATTCTAATTGGCTACAATTAGCTTTTTTATATTTTTTGTTTTTTACATTAAAACTGGTTAAAATAGATTTGCAGGATTAACTATATTTTGTGCTTACACAATTTTATAATACTGCTGATTTTCTCTACTCCTTAAGGATTTGAAGACCAGAACTGTGGACTTCCTTGGTTCTGGATGAAGGACATGGAGAGGGTAGGGGTTTTCTTTTTTTTCCATTCACTGATTTAGTGTTTATTGAGTGCCATTAACCATGACATGAATTTAATTTCAAAGAATCTGGGAAATTCACACATTCTTGCAAGCCACTTTCATACCTAGGATATTAGCGTGAAAAAGTTCAAATATAAATTCAAATGACTAGTATCCTCTCCTTGGAATCTTATAGAGGTTTCCAGAGTTCTTCCAGAGAGAGACAGAGAGAGACAGAGAAAATGATGATGATGATGATGATGATGATGATGATGGCAGTGATGGTGCCTCCTCCATCTGTCCTGCCCTTTCTGGTCTGTCTCAAATGCACCACGCCCATGAATCTCAGCTCCCCCTTCTCCTCTGAACCCTCCCTACATCCTACAGACATGACTTTATTCCTTACTGAAGAACAGACTAAGATCTTTCTGGGTACCTGCTCTTCCTGCAGCCTGTGATGCGTCTCGTCTAGGTCTTTATGCAGCTCTCTCAGGTTCCTTCGCCTATTCAGGAACCAGCTTCAATGTCATTTCCAGTGTGACTTTCACTGTGACACTGTTCAAAATAGACTTGCTCCTTCTTACCTAATTCATTTCATGTAATTTACCCAACTTACACTGTATAGATTAATTTTCCTCTCTTTCTCTCATATAGATATGACTAACCCCTCATAGATCCTGAGTCCTCAGTTGTAGAATAAACAGAAGCCCTCATATCCAGAAGAGCTACCTTACATGGTCCGTATCCAAAAACGAACAGAGAGTGTGCAAGAACTCAGTTATCTCTGTATTTGGAAATCATTTTTTCTCATCAATCTGAGCTCTTGGTGCACATTCAAACTCTGTTCCAATGTGAGAAAAACGCAGAATAAATCTTCATAAACTTAGACTTGAAAATAGTTTTTAAATATGATGCTAAATGGACAATGTGCAAAAAAAAATAATGCATGTTGGAACTTCATCAAAATTTAAAACATATGTGCATTAAAAAACATGATCAAGAGTGTAAAAGACAACTTACAAAATTGGAAAAGATACTTGCAAATCTTATATCTAATAAGGGTCTAGTATCCACAATATATAAAGAATTCCTTTAACTCAACAACAAAAAACAATCTGATTTTTAAAATAGTCCAATGGCTTGAATAGACATTTCTAAAAAAAGACATACAAGTGGACAGCAAACACGTGAAAGATGGTCAACTCATTAGTCATTAGGGAAATGCGATAAAACCACAATGAGATACTACTTCAAACCCACTGGATTAGCAACATTTTGAAAAAGAATAACAAGTGTTGATGAGGAGGTGGAGAAATCTGAACCCACATACAATGCTGATTAAAATAAAAAATAGTTCAGCCATGTGGAAAACAGTCCTGCAGTTCCTCAAAAAGTTAAACACAGAATTACTATATGATCTAGAAATTCTCCTTCCAGGTGTAAGTTTCGCTTATGCCAGAGTAGTAAATTATAGACATCTACTGTACAACTATGTGCCTATAGTTAACAATACTGTACTGTGCACAAAAATTTGTAAAGAGAAATTTGTAGATCTCATGTTAAATGCTCTTACCACAATGAAGAAAAAAAAAAGAAAACTAATTGAAAACGGGTATTCGAACAAACCCTTATCCAAGTGTGTTCACAGAAGAACTCTTTTCAATAGACAAAAAGTAACAAAGCCAAAATGTCCATAAACTGATTGTGGAAAAACAATTAAAACCTCTTAATATCTACAACTAGTGCATTTGCCCAAAGCATGGAGACAGAATTCACAGTATCAGATGAAGAGTTATTGTCTGGGAGACCAGAGGTGGTGAGGAGGCAGAAATGACTCAGAGGTTTTGATGGAGAGTGATGAAGAGAAGGTGCTGCTGCTTATGAAAACAAGGAAATCAGAGAGAGGATGTGCTTGGGAGCAGCAAAACCACAGCTCCAGGCCAGGAGGGAGGTGGTGGTTACCTCTGTGAGTCAGTTCACAGTATTATACATATATCTCCAAGCCTCCTTCTCCTCTTGGGGTCATTCATCCTGTGATAGTCCCCCTGGCTCCTCTAGTCAAGGAAAACAGAGACTTGAAGAGCCTTCAATTCTTCCCTCTCTTCCACCTCACATACAATGAGCAAATTCAGAAGTTCTGCCCCCGATCCCTTCTTTCCATGACCCTGTACCATCACCACAGTCAAGGTAAGTTAAAGACTCAAGACATCTTCTTGGTGCCAACCCATCAGCATCCTTCCTGCCACCCACCTCAGACTCTCACTACCTGATGAGGTGTTTTAGTGTCATGGCCCCAAACTTATTTGTCACTGACCCTACCCTGCACAAAACCCTTCCACAGGTCTCCTCCTTCAAGTAAATTCCAACTATCTCCACCTGACATTCCATGAGGTTGATGATCAGGCTGACGTAACCTCTCCAGCCCCAGCAAAGCCAGCTCCTCCCTACAAACCAAACCCAACTCAGTTGACCACCTCTCCTCACCAGATACACACAACCTGAGTAATTATCACATTTGTACCTTCTCATGGGAAGCTCCCTGAGCCAATTTCAACATAGCAGACTCCTTCCCAAACCTCCTAGATCGTGATAACCACAAAGAACTCTTCCTGCCTCATCCCACTCAACTGTGAATGCGTTTTTGTTGTAGGGTTTGGGTAAGGGTTGCATAAGAATTCCTCATAAGCCACTCAGAATACTGACTGACTTATCACTGGATTAATGATAGAGTTCTATCACCCTTTATATCAATACAGTCCTCCTACTGAACACTACAGAGTGGTGCGTTTCTCAAAACAGAAATCTGTTCATACTTTCCTTTACTGAAAATGTCCCTGTTACCTGAAAGATAAAATTCAAGAGTACTTGGAGGCTGAACAAGATTCTGTGTGACCAGGGTGTAGTGTAACCCGATTACTCACAGTTCTTAAACTAGTTCACCCTCTTCCTGGTTGAGGAAGCTGGTCTCTCACCACATTTATGCTGATCCTACCTTGTCTTGGTCTCTCCTTCCCCAGAAGGTCCCCAACACGAAGGTTGTTAGATGTCCACCTGCGAGTCTCTCTGTTTTCAGTTTTTCTTTTCCTCTACAACTTACCAAAACTAAAGCCAAATTATCCATTGTCTAAATATTTGCATTATCTATTGTCACTAATCAAAGCTCATGAGTTAAGGTAAGGAATCGGTCACCTTCACCAAGGAATGTCATGCCTGGACATGATAACTGCTCAATAAACACTTGTTGATGTGTTGATGGTGGAAGGAAGTAAGAAAATTTGCATTTACAGAGTCTCAGGAAAGGGAAGTAATTTACCCAGGGTCACAGAGGTTCTATAAAAGGCAGAGTCAGAATTGTAGCTGAAATGGGCTGGCTCCTGTACCCTGCATTGCATGCTCTACTATCATGTTCTGGGAGAAGGATCACTCTTTGGATTTGAGTTTGTCATGAAGTGGAGGCAGAGTGTGGGGGGGTCTGATGAGACTCCAATGGTCGAGAAGGTCCACAGACACTGCTGTATCTTCGGCCCTATCCTTCAGGGAGAACAGAGTGAGTCCTTGGGAGGGGCTGTTCCTCACTTGGAAGCCCCTGATGAGGAAATCATGATGTGTCACACGTGGTCTGGACCTTGTCACACCCTGTGCATTTGCCTGCCTGTCAGTGTCTATGGTCTTTATAAGTCTTATACACCACTGGGGACTATAGGATGCAGTACGAGATCCTCCAACCCTCATTGCCCTTCTGTGCCTTGGAGAGTTTTTTGGAAAAGCAGAGGATGCTGTCCTCTCCATGCCCAGGTCCTGGTCCAGGAGCCCCAGGACTCAGAAGGATCAGAGGTGGGCAGAATTTCTCGGAGGAGGAGAGATGTGTTCAGCCTGAGATCTGACCCCAACACTAAGGGGCCCAGACCAGGCTTGGAGATTCTATGTGTTGGTGAGTGGATGTGCTTTCACAGGAAACTAACTTATGGGGCTGTGTCAGGGTCCATGGGATGAGGAACACATGGGTTAGTCCTTCCTCACACTTTCTGCTTTAGCCCAAGGAATTCCCTTGTGAATCTGGAGGGAACGTGGAGGGTCCGGGCTGATGGTGACAAGTCTGGGAAGAGTCTTAGAGTGACATCTGGAGAAAATTAGGGGAGAAGGGCTGCACTGACACTTCAGGTCTGATTCCTTTCCTGGGGTCCCCTGAAAACCCTCCATCTGGGCTGACCCAGGATCCAAGGTCACCACAGGTGCCCTTTGACCATCGGGAGTCAGGAGTCTCTGCAGGCTGATGTCTACCATCTGTACAAAGAAAGGTTCTCTGAACACTGGACACAGAGGCCCTATAGGATTCCAGCAACAAGACTAGTTTCTTCATTGAATCTATGAACTCCCACACCACAGGGCTATATCCGTGTGCATATCGCATCAGCAGGAATGGCTGGTGAAAGTGGAGGGATCCCCCGCCCCTGGTGGTTACAGGTAATGAAGGAAGAACCGGGGCCCCTCCCACTGTGGGATCCTCCTCACAGGCATAGGGCAATGCAGTGTGGTCTCAGGAGACCTCAGTCCTCCCAGTCCACACTTGGGGAATGTAGGCTGATGATCCCCTCTTTAATGAGCTCCCTCCTTCTTTCTCGGGAGTATAGAGCACACCCTCCAATTCAGCCCACCCAGGTCCTGTGGTGGCATCAGGAGGGAACCTGTGTGGTCAGTATGAGAGGAAATGCATGAAGGGGAACATCCTCAGCTGAGGTAGGGACAAATGAGCAGAATCCATCTCTGTCCATGGTGCTGATTTCTAAGGCTTGATAAGAGTCATCGTGGCACCTTTGGAAGAGTAAAGATAGTCTCTCGATTTCAGGTCGAGGAGGTTGGGGGATTCACTGGAAGTCATAAGCTGAAACTGAGTTGGCTCAGCCACACTTGGTAGAGAAATTGACAAAATTCTATTCATACATGAAACATTATTCTCTCATTTCTCAAAAGGAGAATCCTATCCTGCATTTCAAAAGGCTGAATTAGTTCTGAAGTTTTCTGCCACTGGATTTCTGTGGAAGAATGCCCAGAAATCCTTCTCTGGGGACTTCTGTCCACTATGAAACTGTCCTGTCTCGACCAGGAACCACTGTCATTATGTGGGGGGAAAAAAGAAAGGCAGAATTTCTGCCCAATTTCCATGAGCACCAGGTTGTCAGCCAGATCAGGTCATCCTCCAAAAGATTTTCCAGAACCACTCGAATTTAGTATTCCCTTCCTCTCTCCCAGTGTCACCTGGTATTCCTAGGTATTGCTTTTATCAAATTATCAGAGCCTATCTTATATCTATAGATATCTGTATTTTTGTCCATGTATTCATCTAAATATTTTCTATCACTTGCATTTTTTTATTTTTTCTTACCTATCTTCCTACCTAGACTACAAAGTAAAAGAATAATTAGAAGTTACATTAAGTGTAGTTAACATTTTTTCAAGAAAAATTGACTGATGCATTGTAGATAGTCCATCATTTATTTTCCAAAAGAATAGATTGATAGAGAGAAGAAAGGAAAATGATGTGAAATATGTAATTCTGAGTCAGAGACAAAAAGAGGTGGCTGAGATGGAGGAACTGAAAGCTAGACCCAGCCCTTCATTCCTTCATATTCCTGATTCTCAGGACAAAATGAAGCCCCAAATGTTCATCTTTGCCTCCCCGTTAGTCAGAACATGAGACACTGTAGATGCTCACTTCAAGGGATTGAGATTGGCATCAGCTATTTTTTGAGACTCACTGGAGATCAGAAAAGAGATTATCTAAGCATGTCTAAGTCTCCTCACCCACACTCTCTATTTTTGGCTCTTGAGAGTAGCAGATACGCACAGACCAAAACAAAACAAGTCAGAATCCAAGAGGAATGAGTAAGGAGAAATTCTTAGTATGGGGCTGGATACAGAGGGTCAAATCCTCTCAACAGAAGGCAGGTGACCTGGAAGGACATGCAGGAATCCTGGAGTGATTTCAGTCTGCCATGATGACTGTGATCTCTTTGTCCTCAATCTCTAGCCTCAAACAAACAAGATTACACAGTGGAGAATCTCATCCGGATGGGCATACCTGCCTTCATCATAGTGGTTTTTGGGCTGCTGCCGTTTCAACCTCAGCACAGTCAGAGAACAAACAAAAGTTGTAGCCAGGAGCTAAACACAAGAGAGAACAAGCCCGCCATTTAGTGAGGTAGAAAGAAATCTGATGATAGTAAGAAGTTCTGAAATTAAATCTGGGGCATAACTTTGGGGAACTGTCAGCTGAGAATATTGAGAATGTCAACATGGTTCAGGTGCAGGAAAATGTTTGGGTTGTTCCTGTAGAGGATTTTCTGTAATGGAACTGTGATAATTTCCCTCCATACCACTGTTGATTGCCCTTCTTTCCTCATCCCTCTGACATGTTGCTACCTCCACGTGGTAGGTTTGGGTCCACACCTATACCCACTTTCATGCTCTAGTCCACTTTCATGTAATATATTTTTCTCTTTTTTTATTTCCACATTCCCTGATGTGTGCATCTCTTCAGATCAAAACAAGGAATCTGTTTTAAATATCTGAGTGAAGGGGTAAAAATTGGTTCCAAATTAGAGTAGATAAATGCAAATTAATTCCCCTAAACCCTCTCTGGAACCATTAAGCCCCGCTTTCCTCAACAGATGATACCTGGTATAGTTTCTCCAGAAATACCAACAATTTGAATGAGCACACTGGTGTTTGAAGTGAAAGTCAGATGGTGTGCTGGTAAACCAACTCTCTGAAAAAATCGTTATTAAAAATGGTGGTATATTGGGCCCGCCCAGTGGCGCAAGCGGTTGGGTGCGCGCGCTCCGCTGCGGCGGCCCGGGGTTCGCCGGTTCGGATCCCGGGCGCGCACCGACGCACTGCTTGTCAAGCCATGCTGTGGCGGCGTCCCATATAAAGTGGAGGAAGATGAGCACGGATGTTAGCCCAGGGCCAGTCTTCCTCAGCAAAAAAAAAAAAAAAAGAGGAGGATTGGCAGATGTTAGCTCAGGGCTGGTCCTCCTCACAAAAAAAAAAAACAAAAAAACAAATGGTGGTATACTATAAGGAGACGTTGGATCATTTTGCTGAAGATGGCAACCACTGGGTCTTCTGGAACACTGACAATGTTTTTCTTGACTTTCATTTGTTGACTCATAAGTTTATTTGTTGTTTTTGGTGAATAACACATTTCTACTTATAGCTCATGTTTGTATTCCATAAAAAAATTTATTGAAGTGAGATTGAATTAGGATGGAGAAAGCCATAGCCTTCACTAGACACTGAATATCCACAGAAGTTGCTCTTGATCTGTTATAGCAAATACTCCACATGTTGGCTTTGAGGTTCCCTCAAAACATGATCACCATCTACTTTTCAGCCTCATCTGAGTCTCCTCAAACAAGGAGCCCCTTCCCAGGTGAGAAATTGGGCCTCTGAGCAAATACTTTGCCCAGTATCACAGGATATGTGATGAGGAATTAAAAATTAAAATTGAGTTCTTGTGCGTTTCTGAACCCATTGTGTCCTATGAATCTGAATTGAGATGGAAGTCACCATCAATCTAGACTTGGAGTTATTGCAGAGATAGGGTTCACCTGTCTTCAATTTTCCTTGTTAAAACTATTGACATACTTCAAAGAAATAGAACAAAGAATCCTAAAATTAATATGGAACAACAAAAGATCCAGAATAGCCAAAGTAATCCTGAGAAAGAAAAGTACATCAATTTCCTTCACTTTGCCATGAAATATCAAGACTCAGATTTCATTGATATCCATGCTCCCAGCACTCACATGTTCCTTCTACATCTCTGTGAAGTGCCCACCATTTCCCTCCAGGACTGCTGCAGACATCGTTCTCACTGCTTTCCTCCTGAAACTCACAACGTACACTGTCTTTCTCTTTCTATTTCATGCATCTTGATTTTCTCATTCCAAACTCTCTGCATTGCATCCTACAAATTTCCCTCAATATTGTTTTCCAGTTTCAGAATTGGATCTTCAGCTGCACTGACCCCTTGATGAAAGGAATTTTTTGAGTGTTAAATGACAGTATTATTTTTTACCTCTAAGTATTTGCCTAATTCATTTCCAAAATTCAATATTCTTCTATAACATAACCTCTGTTGTGGCTTCAAGAATTCAATTTCATCCTTTTTTTTTTTCAGTTGTTTAAACTTGCTTCAATAAAAATTACTTCCATATATTCCTAGTATTTTATTTAATCTGATATGGTAGCTCCACTAATGATTCTTCAGACTGTCTTTCATAGCACTTTATCACTAATAAGATTTCTTTGACGTCCATTCTTGTTGGATGCTCACTTCCCGCACACCTGATTTTCCATACAGAGCTCTCCAAGGCTATCCTGACTTTCAAGGCTGAGAGGGGTGAATTGTTGCAGCTTCCCTGCCCCATAGTATCCACTCTCCAAAATGTAGTATCATCTAGGGATGTGCTTGGGAGAGACGGTTCCACCATGAGTCCCACACTCACACATGGACAGACGCCCTTGTAAGACTACACTTGATTTAATCTGTTTCGCCACCACATGTGGGGATGGCTCAGTGCTGACCATGGTCCTGGGCCAGTGGACAGAGAAATCTTAGTGCTATATTCAAACATGAGGAGGGGAAACACAGCATCCCAATCTCACCTTGAGCCCTGCTCCCTTCCCTGCCTGTGAGGACCTGGAGTCCCTCTCCTGTCGACCTGCAGGTGGAAACCTCCACTCCAATGGCCACTTTATGGTCCCAGGCACGTGTGGTAGTTCAGCTTTGGTCTCTGTTTTTTGTTGTGATTCCCTCTCTATTTATGAGCTGTCATGTCTCTTTTCCTACAATCAACTGTGGCTGCATGTTTCAGAAACAACGTAAACAGCATTTCTCAGTGTTGGGGCAAATGGAGGCTCTGGGTTGGCACATCAATCATCCACCTTGAGTATGTGGTCCAATCACATGATCCCTCCATAATCCAACCCATTCATGTGTTAATGTGGCCTGGAAATTGATTGACCCCGCTCATGGACCCAGCGCCACTGACCCCACAACCAGTCTGAGGAGTGGGGTTCCTGACAACACGCTGCAGAAGAGGAAACAGGCTCAGAGATTGGAAGTTAATGCTCAAGGTCACATGGTAGTCAGAGATGGAGGAATATTTAAATAAGATTCAGCTTAGCCCTCAAAATCAGAGCAGTAACCTACTCATCGAGCCCTGAAGCTGAGGACAAGACCCCAGGGTGAGGAAGAGAGCTCTGCCCAAGGGAACAAGTCATCTGAGGAGGCAGAAATGACTCAGTGGTTTGTTTCAAGTGAATTGGAGGTAGAGGCTGTTGCAAGGAAAAAGAGAAGTCTGTGAAGGGGGCTGTGAGAGAAAGAAAGCCCACATTCTGGGGCCAGGAGAGGAGTGATGTCTCCTTTCCTTATATCCCTGTGTGTCTCCTTTGTGCTCATTGTCACAATGACCTCGACCTGAACTATACAGTGAGATGTTGAGCGTGTGTCTCTGCTGATCTGAGCTCTGCAGGGCAGCAGGATCCTGCATCTTCCCTGAAGCATCTCCAGGCCCTGGATGACCACTGTCCATGGTGAGGACCCCACAGGGATGTGCTGATGGATGGGCTGAGGATGAAGGAGACCCCAGGGGGCGGCTCTGAGAGGGAAAGATGGGCTTGGATCACTCTCGCCTGGGTGAGGTGTCTCTGGGTTTCTCTGTTGCTCTGCTTTTGAAAGGAGAGCCAGGGTCTTGAGAAGAGGTCCTCCCCCTTACTGTGGGACCGCTGATGTGAAAACCATGCCACAAGGAAGACCAGTCTCCAAGCGTCCACACCCAGTGCATCTGTGTGTCCTGCCGAGCATACTGTTCTCCTCCATCTGCACAGCCTGGGCCACAGGGAGACAAGGACATGACCAACCCTCATGGCTCTGCTCTGCATCAGTGAGATTTGAGGGAGGGGAGAGACAACACTAATCTGAAAGGGACCCAACTCCACGGCCAGGCCCTGGTCTGTGGTCAGACCCCAGTGACCCCCTGGAGCTCCTGGTCTCAGGTGAGAAAGTCTCATCCTGTCCCTCCTTGTTTTGAGGCACCAGCCAAGTTATTAGGGTCTTTGCTCCCAGGGTAGCCCCAGATGAGATTGTGAGGTGAGGATAGCACAGGGCTCCTGGACCAGAGACACAGAGGGTAAGAGACAGTGAGAACTGGGGTCCAGAAGGGGGAAGGGGGTTCATGGCGGGAATCAGCCTGTGCAATCCAGAGGTGGTCTTTCTCACAGGTGTGTCTGGGAGCTTTCCATCCTGACCCACCAGAGCCCTGTCATGGCCTCTGGACAGACCCTGACCCTCCAGCGTCATTCTTATGTTGGCTACCATAGGTTCACTCCATCCAAGAAGGGGGGACGTGACCTCCCCCAGAGACTTGGCCAGCAGCCCCAGGCTGGGCTCTGTCAGGCTGACTTCCCCCTGTGCCCTGAAAATGGGCCCCACTGGGTCCAGTACAGATGCTACGGTGGACACAACCTCTCCTCCTAGTGGTCAGACCTCAGTGATCCCCGGGCATCCTGGTGGCAGGTGAGGAGCCAGTGGATTCAGTCAGGGACCCGTAATCTGTTCAGGCCCTGCCTGGGAGTCACAGGTATCAATGCCAGTATGAGGGATGTGGGGGTCTCCAGAGAGGAAGAGAGGAAAAGAGAGACAGGGCAGAGGAGGGGAGAGGGAGAGACTCAGAGAAAACAAGACAGACAGAGAGGAGGGTCCTCAGAGAGAGGCCTGGGGACTCAGTTCAGAACAAGGTGGGCGGGCAGCCCCTCACACACCCTTCCTCTCTCTAGCACAGCTCCCTGACACACCCTCCCTCTCAGTGCAGCTGGGCTCCATGGTGGCCTCAGGAGAGTATGTGACACTGCTGTGTCAGTCATGGGGTCCAAGGGACACTCTTTCTCTCGAAGGAGCGGCTGCCACTCCCCTCCTGCATCTTAGATCAAAGCACCGAGCTCAGCAGAACCAGGCCCGATTCTCCATGAGTCCTGTGACCTCAGCCCACTGGGGACCTACAAGTGTTACAGCTCATAGAGCAGCACCCCCTACTTGTTGTCACACCCCCGAGCCTCCCTGGAGCTTGTGCTATCAGGTGAGGGGCCGTGACCCTGTCCTTTCTGAATCAGTCAGCTCAGAGTTCTGTCCTCAGGAAATCAGAGACTCTAATAGATGAGGGGGCACAGGTGGAGGATCCACTGATCAGGGTCTAGTTCATGAAAGGGTGGAAAGAGCCAGGATCCTCCCACCCTTGGGGCACCCCATCCCTGAATTCTCAGCAGAGATACAGAGTAAGGAGGGCTCAGTGAGACGTGGGTGAACCCAGCAGGAACATGACTAGACTGAGGGTAGAAGACAGGCCCCACTGCTCACCTCCTGATGTCTCCATCTCAGAATCTGAGCCTCTGGTGTCCCAGCCCCCACTGGACATTCTCCTATAAAGAGAAGCACCCCGCCCAAGGGTACTGCTCTGCACAGCCCTCCTGTGCTCCCCTGGAGGCCTCCAGCCACTCAGTGCACACCTGACACTGAGGAGGGACCGTGCACGGCTCACTGGGGTCACTTAGGGGATCACTACACAGCACGTGTGTGTGCAGCTCACGTCTACTCTGCATTTTCTGTGCACACTTCTCTATTATTCCTCTTTTTTTGAGAATTATTTAAGCAGTATTTAAATCTATAAACTTACAAATTTAATTTATGTAATACAGATTTCTGATTCAAATATAAGTAATTCTACATTTTTATTGGGATTAGATTAAATTCATACAGTCGTTATGGAGAATAACTTTTTTATGAATATCAAGTCTTCTCATAACACAAATTTTCAAATGAGGTTTATTACTGAACTACAGAAGCATTTTCAGTTTTATTCACAAAATAGTGTCAATCCATAGCCTATTCTAAGAAGTGCTCCACCGCTTCACTAATTATAGTGAAGTGTTTGGTTCCTTTATATTTTCTAAATAACAGTTAAGAACACACGAGAAAGCCCTTGGTTTGGGCATATTAACTTTATGTCCTATTCACTTACTACAGACTCTCTCCCTTTAAATTGTCTTTCAATTGATCTCTTCTGATATACTGATAAAAATTGTAATTTCCACAGGTAAAAGGAAATTTAACTTCTTTATTCCAAATTGCATACCAGTTTTTCTCGCTGCGAATACCATATGATGATGATGACAGTGTAAAATGTCCTTGATCTTCACCTCAAGAAAACAGCTTAATTTATACCCAACATTATTTTAAGGTTAACCTACTTAAAATTTGTATTTCACATCTATAGCACTATGGACCTGTCCCTTTCAATTCATTTTCCTGATTCATTAGGGTTTTATTAGGAATGCTTTCTTCTCCTGACAGTTGTACATCTCCTGCATGATTATCTTTTCTCTTTAATTTATAACTATGTGAGACACATTACAAAGGTGTCTTAGTTTCAAACATTTGGATAGTAGACCAACTGAATAATGTTTATCATTCAGTCACATTCTCTGAATTTTATAAGTTAATATTTATTCATAGCTTTTGCATGCACATTTATAATTAGGGTTGGTCGATGACGTGTTTCTTTTCTTTCTTTCTTTCTTTTTTTCTACTACCTTGGTTTTCATATCAAAACTGGATAAGAGATTAACATGATTTCCTTTTTTGTGCTCACTCAGTATTATAATTCCACTGATTGTCTATGTTCCTTGAGATTTGAAAACCAGAACTGTGGACTTGCTTGGTTCTAGACCTTTGATAAAGAAGGGGTAGAGGTTGTATTTTAAGATAAAAATCAAATGATTAGCTAACTCTACTTGATAATTTATCAAGCTTTCTAGAGTTGATGGAGCCCCCTTTTCTGGGCACCATCCCTGACCTGTCTCCAATTTACCAAGGCCCCCGAGTCTCAGCTCCTCCTTATCCTCTGCCTCCTCCGTATACCCCCCAGACAAGACTTTATTCTTTATTGAAGAGCACATTGAGACCTTACCTCTCTCTGTCTCTCTGTTTCTATATATACTCATAATTATGTATATATGTAGTTACACATATATCTATCATATAAAATACAGTTATATATATTTATATATACACATCTATGAAAATATACCATATATTCATACATATCTACAAATATTCGTCCACATACCCATGCTTTTCATCAGGTTCGTTTTCACACCTTTGTTATTAGTCTTCCACTTTGATTCACACTCCAAGCGAGAAATAATAGTGTTATTATAACCCAATGACTAAACATCACCTTTAGAAAATGCTTGTTTGCTCGTCTATGTGTATATGTCTGTCTATATATCTACCATTGCAGGTATTAATAACTACCTGAAGACTGAAGTAATAGAAAAATAAATGGATGAAAAAGTCCAGCAGATGATTAAAATTCAGTGGGGTGGGAACTGGGTGAACTGAAGTGAAGGGGACCCAGCCTCAGAATCGCACTCTTTCATGCCCCCGACATTTAGGAGACCC
The DNA here is from genome assembly GCA_028646465.1 of Rhinoceros unicornis. Classification (NCBI taxonomy): domain Eukaryota; kingdom Metazoa; phylum Chordata; class Mammalia; order Perissodactyla; family Rhinocerotidae; genus Rhinoceros; species Rhinoceros unicornis. The sequence goes on along the minus strand of CM053541.1, from coordinate 4,845,646 downwards.
TGACACCAACACCTCATCCATGGACCCTCGGTCCTGAGCTGTTGAAAAACTGGAAACTCTCAACTGTAGGGGATAATGTCATGGGGTCTTCTGTCCCAGACTGAACAGAGAACATAAAAGGGCTCAACTATTTCTGTACCGGGACAACTTTTTCTCCCCAATCCTGAGCTCTTGGGGCATACCCAAACTCTGTTCCACTGAGACTCAGAAGCACGTTCTGAATTCAAAGAAAACAGGGAGCCTGAAAGAATCCAGTGAGGAGACCAGAAGGAACCCTGCTACAGCAGAGAAAGGGTTAATGAAGGAACTATTTATAAATTATGTCATGAGAAATGAGGGCATATAAAACACAGAGCCCAGAGGAAAGGCTGGACTCAGATCTTGTCAATTCCTCTCCCATGTTCTCTTTTTTTTTCCTCAGGAACAGCTGATATCATCAACCTATCACAAAAGAAGTCAGACCCCAAGAGTGGTGAGCAGGAGAAATTCTTATGGGGCTAAGCTCAGAGGGTCATGTCCTGTCAAGGGGAGGCATGTGCCCTGGGTGGACATCCAGGGATCCTGGGGTGATTTTGGTCTGCACTGACCTCATGAACTCTTTGGCCACAATTTCTAGCCTCTCACCCCCAAGACTACACAGTGGAGAATCTCATCTGGATGGGCATGGCTGTCTTCATCCTGGTGGTCCTTGGGGTGTTGCTGATTCAGGCTCATCACAGCCAGAGGAGAACCCAAGATGTAGACAGAATGTAAACACAAGAGGGAACACTGCACCAGTCAGAGTGGGAGGGCCTTGTAACAAATCTGATGATCCCAGGAGGTTGAAAGTAAATCTGGACCATAAGTCTGGGGATCTGTCTGCTGAGAATGTCGAGGTGATTAAACCTGGTTTAGATGCAGGAAAATGTCTGAAGTGCTCTCTCTACAGGACTCTCCAGCCATTAAGTGTGTGTTTTCTCTCCCTACCATCGTTGGCTTTCTTTGACTGGCTGCCCCTTTTTTCTCACCCCTACGACATGAAGGTACAACCCATGTGGCTTATTTGGGTCTACATGTAAAACCTGATGTTCTCATCCACTTTTATGTTACATAATTTTCTTTATTTGTAATAACCACTTAACCAGATGTACATTGTTGAGTCTCCGTTGCTTCAGTTCACAGGACTTAACTTGGTTTCGATAACTGAATAAATGGGAAAAAATGAGATTCTAGTCTGTAAAAGATAAATCCAAAATTATGCCTACCACCTTCTCTGGACCCCGTAATCCTTTCTCTCTTCATCAGATGCCACCTGTGTTGTTTCCCCAAAAATAGCATCACTTGGAATCAACACATTGGTATTTGAAGGGAGAGCCTAGTGGTGTGCTGCCCTGATTCGTGGCATTTGCCAGTTTTTGTCACATAAATCCTCCCTTCAAGGCCAACAACAAGGTGCACATGTGACTTCACTGAATGTAGATTTGGGAGGAGATGAATAGAATCATCCTCACAATGTGTAAGAGCCATCTGCAGCACACCTCCATATCAACTCCAGTAGACTTGTATTTCATTATCTTTTAGAGACAGTAGGGTTCACTTAGACTTCCAACACATTAGTGAGGGGAGTAAAAATTACTTCAACAAATTTGGGGAATATATTGGAATTATCTAGTTAAAAGGAAGAGACACAAAGCTATGACCAGAAAGTTTATACCCTATGGCAAATGTGTATGCAAGCACAAGGTAACACTCACAATAACATTGATAGGAGAGGCTCTTATTTAGAAAACATTCATAAAACACAAAAAATACATAAATTAAAATAAGAAAGATGAGTGGTATATCTCCACCATGGAATGTCATATGGCACTGCAAACACGTGGATTAAATCTACAAAGAGCAATGTATACAGATTTTCAAACATGGGGATGAGGGAATGAAAGATTGTCAAAAGGAGGCAAACAGGGAGATTTCATTACATAAAGTTCAGAAAGAGACATCACTTTTAATTTATGTAGGCATACCTAAGATAAACCAAATAAATAAAAGAAGGGCAAGAACTCCAAGTAATCCATCTAGTGTTAAATATAATGCAATATTGAAAGGTTTATTCAAAATGGAAGACACAGGGACTGCTGGAAAGCAGGTGATGTTCTTCTTGACCTTCATCTGGTGACTCATGAGTCCAGTTGTCATACTGGTAAACAGTGTATTTCTATTTTGTAACCTATCTTTATTTTCCATACAATTGAGCGAGCTGGGACTGAAGTAAGGGGTGAAATCCACAGCCTGAATTAGGCATTGAACTTCCAATAAAGTAGCTGTTGATGTGTTAGATAGTAAATATGTTACATAGTGCCAATGTGCTTTCCTCAAAACACAACCACCACCTGCCCGATTAGCCTCACAAAGTCCAGTCAAACAACGGGTCCCTGGCTGGTGGAGAAACTAGGCCTCAGAAGAAAAACATCATGCCCCATATTGCTTGACATGAAATTGAATAATTTAAATGGCCGTTGGAATTTCTCAGTCCATTTTGTTCAAACAATCTGAATCAGGATGGAAGCCATGAGTATGGACTTGGGGTTATTTCAGAGAGGGGGACAACCTCGTCATTTCCTGGTTTAGGGATCACATGGGCATTTTTTCCAGATTGAACAATGCTCACGTGGCCTGGTCTCTTCTCAGACCCCAGTGAGGGGGAATCAGGGAAAGGCAGCTGTGTGCAGAGGGTGCCAGATGTTGAGGTCAGGCTTGTTTTGATTCCATTCCCAGATGGAAACTCGTTGGATGCTTGACCTTGAAAAAAAGACACTGTATCGCTAAGACTTGGTGTCTTTGACAAATGGTGTTGGATAACTGAATGCAAAAAGAAAACATGCAGAAGAATGGAGTTGGACCCTCATCACATACCATACAGCCAAATGACCTCAAAATGGATCATAGTAACAGCTAATACTATAAAACTCAGAAGAAAACATGAGGGTACATCTTCATGACCTTGGCATTCCAATGTTTTCTCAGAAAGAACATCAAAAGTACAATAAACCAAAAAGAAATAAAAATAGATACATCGAACCTCATCAAAATTAAAAATATGTGTGAATCAAAGGACACTATCGAGAAAATGAAAAGAAAACGTACCTATGGAGAAAATGTTTGAAAACTGTATATCTGATAACGGTTTGGTCCAGAATAGGTATCAGATTCATACAACTCAATCACCAAAAAAAATCCAATTTTAAAAAATGGTCAAGGGTCTTGAGTAGACATTTCTACAGAGAAGATATTCTGCAAAGATGACATAATTCTATGAAAAGACAGCGAGCACAGGGAAAGATGCTCACCTTCATTGGTCATTAGGGAAATAGAAAATAAAATGACAATGACAGACATCAGCAAGATGGTGGGATAGGAAGGTCCAGCACTCATCGCCCACAGAAACCATGATTTAACCACCATCCACGGACATAAATATCTTTATGAAACCTCTAGAGTCCAGGGGTGAGGTCTCAGCACATTGGTAGAGCACACAATCTGAGAACAACCTCATTGAAAAGGGTAGAGAGAACAGCTTCACTCCCCCTGCACCACCTTCCCACAAGCTGGATCACACAGAGACCTCTCCACACGTGAGTTCTCCTGAGGGAAAGAGAGAGCAATGTAAGCATCTCTTCTGCAGCCTTTCCAGGCACTGCGTGAGAGCCCCTTTCTGTCCTGCTGAGGGAATCAGCGTGGCTGGATCCTCAGGGGGCAGCTAAGAACAAAGAAATGGAGAGGAGTTCACAGCAGACAAGGTGGGATCTCAACCCACCCACGGACGCTGCCCGCAGCCCACCCACGGATCCTGCAACTGGTGTGGAGTTTCCTCAGAAAACTGAAAATAGAACTACCGTGTGATCCAGCAACACCATACTGGGGATACATCCAAAGGAAATGAAGTCAGGATCTCAAAGAGATGTCTGCATCCCATGTTCATTGCAGCATTATTCAAAGTAGCCAAGATAGGGGAACAACATGAGTGTCCATCAACGGATGTATGGATTAAATGTACTGTATACATTTATATATGCAATGAGATATTATTCACCCCTAAAAAAGAAGAAAATCCTGCCATTTGTGACAACATGGGTGAACGTGGGAGACATTATGTTAAGTGAAATAAGCCGGACACAAAAAGACAAATACTGATGATTTCACTTACATAAAGGAAAAAAGAAGGCTGAACTAGTAGTAACAAAGAGTAGAATGGTGGCTACCAGAGGCTGGGGGATGGGGAAAAAGAAGAGATATTGACCAAACATTGCAAACTCTGAGTCACAGGATGAATAATTTCTGGAGTCCTAATGTACAGTGTGGCGACTATAGTTAACAATAATGTGTTATGTACTTAAAATATACTAAGAGGTCTCAAGTGTTCTCATCACACACACATGAATTTTAACTATTTGGGGGGATGGATGTGTGAATTAGCTCAAGCATGGTGATATTTTCAAAATGCACACACATATCAAAGCATCAATACCCACATCTAAAATATATACAATTCCTGTTGGTCAATTTTACCCCCATTATAAACTGAGGAGTAAAGAAAGAAAGCTTCTAGTTAACTGCTTTCTTTTTTTTTTTTTTTTTTTTTTTTGTGAGGAGGACCAACTCTGAGCTAACATCTGCCAATCCTCCTCTTTTTTGCTGAGGAAGACTGGCCCTGGGCTAACATCCGTGCCCATCTTCCTCTACTTTATATGGGACGCCGCCACAGCATGGCTTGACAAGCAGTGCGTCGGTGCGCGCCCAGGATCCGAACCGGCAAACCCTGGGCCGCCTCAGCGGAGCGCGCGCACTTAACCACTTGCGCCACCGGGCCAGCCCCTGCTTTCTTTTTTTTACAGAAGTAAAGAATTTGCAGCTAGTATGAGGTCCAAAAATTATTAGTCACAGATATATTGGATATTCCTTCTGCAAAGAGTTTTATAATATTAAAATTTATATGCTAGCTGGAGAAGGGAATATTGCATGTCATAAACAGAATAAGTATGACTTATAAAATGCAGAAAGATCTTCAAAAGTTTTACAAGATTGTAGCGTTTAGGAAAACTAAATGTGAGACTTTAGACATAAGGCGTGTTCAGTGATGTGGCTCAATTCAGACCCTCAGCACGCACCACCCTTAGGCTGAGAAGAAGCTGATCATCTTCAGGTGTGATAGGCACTTTGTAGACTGTACAATCTGTGGTGTGGGGACCCGGCCCACCACATCCTATGAATTTGTCGGCCTTGCTCAGCATCTGCCTCATGTCAAAGAGAAGCAGCACCATGTCTCCCAAATTCTTTATCCTCCTGGGCCTTGGTGAGTCCTGGATGGGAAGGGAGAAGAGGATCATGGTGGAAATCTGGGCTTCTCATGGCACATGCCCAAGTTCCATGGATGGTGGGCATCAAAGCCTGGAATCCATTGGGGATGAATCATCTCTGATGTGGTTTCCTTCGAGGATTCTATCTAAGCCAGAGGATCTAGGCACACGCGGGTGAGTCCTCCCCATTCCCTCATTACTATGTGGACCCAAAACAGTATGTTTTACCCAGGGAGGGGGAGCAGAGGAGTAGGGGCTGATGGGGATGAAACTGAGGGACCCATAATGAGACTTCTGGAAATACCAGGAGAGCGGCATGCCCTGTGGATCCTAGGGTCTTATCTTGTCCTGGACACTCTACCTACACACTCCCCAGAGGCTAACCCAGCTCTGTATTCACCTGAAGAAGGCTGTAAATTTCTGAAACTGGGGTCGAGGGAGATGCGTGTCATCTCTACGATGAGAGGGGGACAAAATACTGGACCCACAGAGCCCTCCTAGGACCAGGAACCCACACGCCATCTCCACGTGTCCTTGAAATTAGGATCTCCAGGGTCTCCCACTAGACTTACCTCAGGGGAAGGGACTGGTCAGTAGTCAAGGCCACCTGGAGCTTGGGACACACTCTGATGTAGGAGAGCTTAACAAAAGATCAGGGTTCACATTTCACCTCATTTTCATCAACTAGAACTTGCTCCCTTTTCCCGTGTATAACTGTTGTCATTATTGTGTTTTAAGAGAAGCTTTGTTCAAGTTTTGATTAACATTCTTACGCAGG
>CM053541.1:4810409-4839035 GCA_028646465.1 Rhinoceros unicornis | reverse complement strand
CAGTGTGGCTCATGGCAGGGATTTGGTAGGTTCTCCTGGACTCTGGACTCACAGAAACACTTCAACGGACATTTTCACACCCTGTTCCCTGTAGGCCCCTAATCCCCAGCCAAAGGTGGATGTTCAGATGCTATGGCTGTTACAGGAACAAACCCCAGTAGTGGTCGGACCCCAGTGACACCCTCGAGATCTTGGTGTCCGGTGACGAAGTCCCATCCTTACTTCATATATATTTTGAGGCACCAGACAGGTTATTGGGGAGTTTGCTCCTGGGGAAGCCCCAGGGAGAGGATGGGGTGAGGGGAGCAGGGGGTTCCTGGGCCAGAGACACAGAGGGTGAGAGACAGTGAGACCTGGGGTCCAGGATGGAGAAGGGGGGTTATGGGAGGAATCAGCTCCTGCAATCCACTGGTGATTTTTCTCCCAGGTGTGTCTGGGAAGCCCTCCCTCCTGACCCAGCACAGCCACGTTGTGGCCTCTGGACAGAACCTGACCCTCCAGTGTCACTCTGATGTCGGATATGACAAATTCGTTCTCTCCAAAGAGGGGGGATGTGACCTCCCCCAGGGCCTTGCCCGGCAGCCCCAGGCTGAGCTCTCTCAGGCCAACTTTCCCCTGGGCCCTGTGAGACCTTCCCACAGGGGCCAGTACAGATGCTATGGTGGACACAATCTCTCCTCCAAGTGGTCAGCATCCAGTGACTCCCTGGACATCCTGGTGTCAGGTGAGGATCTAGGGGTCAGTCAGCGACCTAAACACCACATAGGCCCAGCAGGGGGAGCCCCAGGTGGTGATGCTGGGACAATGGGTTGTGGTCCCCAGGGAGGGAGAGAGACAGAAAGAGAGTGGATGGAGGGGGAGACTCAGAGAAAACCAGACAGACAGAGATGAGGGTCCTCAGAGAGAGGACTGGGGACTCTCAGTTCAGAACAAGGTGGGCGACAGCCCTTCACCCACCCTTCCTCTCTCTAGGACAGCTCCCTGACACACCCTCCCTCTCGGTGTAGCCGGGCCCCACGGTGGCCTCAGGAGAGAATGTGATCCTGCTGTGTCATTCATGGAGCCTGAGGGACACTTTCCTTCTTTCCAAGGCTGGGCCAGTGCCTTGGAACGCAGATCCCATCCTGCATCTTAGATCAAAGTACTGAGCTCAGCAGAGCCAGGCCCAATTCTCCATGAGTCCTGTGACCTCAGCCGGCGTGGTGTGACAGCTCACACAGCACCTCTCCCTACCTGTTGTCACACCCCAGTGACCACCTGGAGCTCGTGCTCTCAGGTGAGGGCCCCTGACCCTGTCCTTTCCGAGTCAGTCAGCTCAGGGCTCTGTCCTCAGGAAATCTGAGACAGGAACAAAAGAGAGTGAGGCTCCAGAGTGGAAGATCTGCCCCTCAGAGCCCCTCCCACCCCTGCCCACACCTTCTGTTACATTGGGGTCTAGAAGGTGTGTCTTGTGGGTCCACAGGGCAGATGTAGGAGAAGGTTTGAGTGAGGTGGGGACTTCAGGGTCAGCCCAGCCCCTCGCCCACAGAGCCCATCTCAACACCTGGTAAGTCACTGAGGCCCCTTTTCTCAGAGGGAGCACAGACCACCCAGGGCAGGTCTGAGAGTCTCTCAGAGGATCTAACGCCCCTCAGATACCCAGGGGTAGGCTCATCTCCCTGGGGAGCTGGGAGTCGGGCAGAGATGCCAGGGAGACGCCAGGGCTCCAGGTCTCTGAGGCTGGGTGGACTTAGGGCGGGGTGGTCATGGCAGAGGGAGATGGGGCCCTGCCTTGGGGAGTGGCAGCCGAGTTGAAGTGGGGAAAAGCAGCCCCCCCCTCACCTCCAGTCCTGATCCCCAGGAGGCTCTGAGGATCTACTCCCCGCTACCGAGTCAGGTGTGTGGAGGGGTAACTGAGGGTCTCTGTTAGGGGGTGGTGGGTGAGTCCTTGGAGGGCAGGGACTGAGTTATGTCATTGGGAGACCCTGACTGGGACTCACCTTCCCCCTCTGGGCCTCAGTTTCTCCAAGTGTAAAGAGAATCGTGGCCCAGAGCTTAGATTTCCTTTCAGTTCTGACTATGGCTCTGGCCTCCTGGGAGAGGAGGCCTCACAGGGAAGCCCCCCAGGATGTGATTTTATGGGGGCCTGTCCCCTCTGCAGCAGTGATGGTGACATTGTACTGGGGAAGGAGGAGCAGGACAAGGGTCAGGAGCCTTCACCCTTTCCCTGCAGCTCAGGACACTCAGCTAGAATGTTAAGAGCAAAAAGGCAGTCAGCTCCCCCGGTTCAGTTCCCAGTTTGGATGCTTCCAAGCTGAGCATCCTAGGGAACATGATTTACCTCTCTGAGCCTCCTTTTCCTTGTCTGTGCAGTGGGTGGGTGGGTGGTGGCTATCTCACATTGCAGGATTGTTGTGAGGTTTACAGGAGACAAGTCCACAGTCCCCAGCACATGCCTGGCACACAGTAGCTGCTCAATTAAATAGCATCATCGGCTCATTCATGACCTCTCTTGTGCCAAAGGTCTCAAATGGTACCTGAGCTCTGTGATCAGGGTCTCGGTGGCCTCATCCTGCTGCCCTCCCTGCTCCTCCTCAGACAGCTGCACCAGAACAAATGAAGGACTTTGAGTGTGTAGGCAATGGGGTGATGGGGGTGATATTATGTGCAGGGAACTAGCAAGTTGTGCTAAGAACACCACAAATGTGAGGAGGGTCCAGGTTTGATGAAATGTCAGGAATTTAGCAAGCTGAACATCTAGTCAGAGCTTCCTGTTGATATTCACAGGCCTGTCTCCTTCTTGTCTTCAGGTCTCAGCTCCTCTGTCACCTCCTCAAAAGCATTCCATGGGTGCCTCAAGGTAAACCTGTCCTCTCCTCCACTGACCCTCTCTTATGTCACTGTTGTATTTCCTTCCTTGTACTTAATTGTGTTGTTTCTTAACTTCAAGTCTGTCCCCTCTGTCTTCTGGTGATTGTGAGTTCCACGAGGCAAGGACTGTCTCTTCCCCTTTACCGTGCCTGACCCTTACTAAGCTTTACAGTGAGTGTTTGCTCACTAAGGGAATGAATCAGTGCCCTGTGATCCTGGGGTGCTCTATTCATTTACTCCATCACTCAGCCCTACAGATGACACCTGCTCACCCAGGGGCTGCTACATGCCTTGCTCTATTTTGGAGCAAAACATATAACAATCTCTGTCCTCAGTGAGCTCACTTTCCCCCTGGGGAGACAAGGATGACATAGACAGAGACACATATACACAAAATCAGACAGTGCCAAGTGCTGTGAGTGAATAATAAACTAAATGAGGGGATGGAGTGTGTGTTAGTGAGAGCAAGATAGTTCAACAGAATAGTCAAGATGGGATTCTCTGAGAAGGTACACTTGAGCACAGACTTAACTGTAGTGTGGAGAAAATGCTATATTAATATTGAACAGAACAGCATTCTTGATGGAGGGGACATTGGGTGCAAAGGCTCAGAGGTGGGGACATGCTCACCTTGTTCTGGGAACAGCATGATGTCCAATGTGGCTGGAGATGGAAGGACAAGGAAAAAGTGTTGGCCATGAGGGAGGAGAGCTTGGTGGAGACTTGATCATGCAGGTCCCTAAGGCTGTGACAGAGCTTGTGAAAGCCCCTGGAAGGCTTTGTTGAGGGAGTGACATGATCTGCTTGATAGTTTACAGTGGACACTCTGGTTTTGATGTGGGAAATGTAATGATGTATGCAAGAGTGGAATCAACCTGCCCTCACTGTGTCTCTCCAGCAGACCGCTGAAGATGACAATCCCCAGGGTGTGACATATCCCCAAAGGAACCACTCAAGACTCAGACAGGGCGTATCTACACCCCTTCCCCCCTGTCAGTGGAATTGCTGGACACGAAGAACAGAGAAGCAGAAGAGGACAGACAGATGGACAATCAGGTGGGTCCCATCTTCTCCTGGCCCCAGGCTTCCCCCACTCCAACCACATATCTTTCTCCCACTCTCCCCCTGCTCCAGGCTGCTGTATCTGAAGCCCCCCAAGATGTGACCTATGCCCAGCTGAACAGCTTGACCCTCAGAGAAGAGACAACATCCCCTTCCTCCAAGTCAGAGGAGCCCCCAGCAGAGCCCAGTGGGTGCAATTCTCTCACCATCCACTATCCCAGGAAGGACCCAGACCCCACCCTTGAGGGAGGGAGGTTGCAGGGACCCCAGACAGCACAGGAGTTGACCCCAAAGGACACCTCCTAATGACCCCTAGCCAGCCTGGACTCCTAATGTGGACAACCAGGAGCTTCTGGTACACTTTGGGAGTCACCTGATTCTGCAATCAAAGATAACTAATTCCCTCATATTTTGGAAATAAAGCAGCAGACTTCTCAGTAATCCATGAGTGAAATGAGAAATCCAAAACAAAAGTGAGAGAATGTTTTAAATTGAATGATGATGTAAATATTAGACATCAAACCTACTAAATGGGAAAATTAAGAACCATGAATGAATATATTAGAAAAGAAAAACCTTGAAAAATAAATGACCTAAGCTATTATACCAAGAATTTAGGAAAAGAATATCAAATTATTCCAAATAATAATGAGAAAAGTAGCTACTAATGGGGACAAATAAAAAATAGAGAAAAGTCAATAAAGCCAAAAAAATTATTCCTGAAAACATTAATCAGGCTTATAAATCCTAGTCACAACACTCAAGGAAAAAAAAGAGAAGGCACACATTACTTTATCAGTACAGCATCACAGATCCTGCAGACTTTAAATAGATAATAAACCACTATGAACAATTTGATGCCAATATATTAGAAAATGTAGATGAAATGGACAAAGTCATCAAAATACAATTTGCCAAATTGATGGACATAAAAATAAATAGGAAATCTAAATTGTCGTATATAGTAAATATGTTGAATCTGTAATTAAAATTTTTCCCTGAAAGTGAACTCTGAGTCTGGAAAGATTCACTGTGAATGCTTCTGAACATTTATGCACTTATGAAATACACACATACACACAGCTATACACACACACACACACATGGACACACACACACATACATATCTACAAGCACACACACACATACACATGTACTGGACTTAAATAGGCTTCCTCTGAAAATAAGGAAGGAAGGAATATTCCTCCTGACACATTTTATCAGGCCACAAAAAACTTGATAGTAAAACCTGACAATGAAGCTACAAAATGGGAAAAATCACAGAAACCTCTTTCACAATATCGTATGTGCAGATTCAACCAGTTAAATAAAGGAAAAATATGATAAGCACTGACTGGATGGGATAAAACTGTATTACTCACAGATCACAAAACTGTGTGCATGGAAAACCCAAAATAGTATAAATATCTATTATTCTAACTTTAAAAGAATTGATCCAGTGTCACAGGATACATCATCAATATATAAAAATCAGTGGCATTTCAGACTTCCAGTTTGGGACCAAGAGGAAGTAGAGGTTTGTCTCCCTAACACCCATAAGGCACAGAAAACTCCTGGACCTTGTATATGCAGTGAACCTGAGAATACTCTGAAAAGTAGAGAGAAGGCAGCAGACGGGCTAAGACTGTTAGGACCCCAGGAGTGATACAGAGAGTGTCAAAGGAGCCACATAGGGGACCTGGACTGTACTCTCCACCTGACAGTAATGAGTCAGTACCCTGGCCGTGTATCAGAAAAGGCCTTGTGTAACAGAAGATTTAAATAAGGTCTACACTCTCACAACATGATATCCATAACATCCAGTTCATAACAGGAATCAGGAAAATCTCAACTTGAGTGAGAAAAGAACATTGTCACCAGGTGCTGACACTGAGGACACAGAGGTTGGAGTTACCTGATAAGGATTGTGAAGCAGCCACAATAAAAATGCTTTGTTGAGCAATTACACACATGCTTAAAATAAACCTTTACAAAAGGGTGCAAAGAAAAAGAAGATACAGAGAAGGTGGTAATGGAGATTTTAGATCTGAAAAATACAATAGTCAAAGTAAAAATCCTCATGCATGGGCTCAACAGTAGAATGGAGAGAATGGAGGAAATAATGACCGTGAAGACAGAACAATAGAAATTACTCAAAAATAATGACTGAGAAGACAGAGCAATAGAAATTACTCAATCTGAACAACAGGGAGCAAATGAACTGGAAAAGAAAATGAATGGGGCCTCAGGACCCGTGGGACTCTAACAAGAGATCTCATATCCATGTGATCCGAGTCCTAGAACCAGAGGAGAAAGAGGATGAGACTGGAAAACTATTTAAGAGATAATGGCTGGATTTTCCCCAAACTTGGCAAAAATCATACAGCTACATATTCATGAAACTCAGTGAACCCCAAACAGCAGAAGCCCACAGAAATCCATGCCAAGACGCATCATGACCCAACTAAGGGAAACAAAAGACAAGCTCCTTGAATGCAGTGAGAGAGAAATGCTACCTGCCCCTAGAGGGAAACCACTCAGATGACAACAGGCTTCCCATCAGAAACCGTGAAGGCAGGAAGCAAGTGGAATAACATTTCAGGTGCAGAAAGAAAAGAACTGTCAATCTCAAATTCCACAGAGTGTGAAATTATCCTTCAGGAAGGGAGGAGAAATAAAAACACTCTCAGGTGAAGGAAGCTAAGAGGATTGTCACAAGCAGGCCTCCCCTAAATGAGTGGAAAAGGAATATCTTGACCCAGACAGGAACTGATAAGGGGAGGAATCTTGGAACATAAGGAAGGAAGACAGAAGACTGGGAAGCAAACACGTGGACTCTGGGACAGTGCAGAGGACAGAGAGTCAGAACAGCCCAGTTACTTTTCCTCCATGAGCATTTACCTCACATCATTTTCAAACCTTGAGGCAGCAAAAACAAACATATATGCATTTATGCAAAGATGTTTGCATCCTTTGTTAATCTACTAACACTTTAGGAAACAAGGATAAATTAAGGTTTTATTTAATTCCCTGAGCTCACACAGTGAAGGGAGATGTTTGAATTCCATGCAGCGCCAAGAATCTATGGAACACTTGAAGCAATCGAGACACCCCCAGAAGAGCCAGGCCTTAGCAGTCAGGTCAAATGAGCTGTAGGATACCCCTAAACACGGACTGTTGTTAAAGCCTTGAAAGGAAAAGCTGAACCAAAAAGTCATTTAATTGACTTCCAAAACATACTTACATACTCTTTAAAGAAATAAAGCAGAATCTGTATACTCAACAGTATAACTTTCATATTGCCTGGCAGAGTCATCAACAACAACCCTGCACTTGGATGGACTAGCAGAGGTTGGTGCCACCCTCAAAGACTTAAAGGAGGCAGAGGTGGGGTCACCATACCCCTGCTTAATACACCAGCCTGGCCCCTGAAAAACTGGATGGATCATGGATGGTGGATGGTGGAGGAACACAGACCTCCCCAAGTACTGACTCCTGTCAGCTGCTCTGCGAGATGAATGTACTTACTAGGACAGAATTATGCAGCCTCTGGTCACCTTATGCAGCTGTGGATCTGGTAACTGAGAAGCAGCTCTTCTTCCCCTGGGATGGATGCAGTGCATGTTCACAGTGTCCAGGGATAAACTAACTCTCCCTTTTTCACAGCATCATCCAAAGGGACCCTCAGCGTCTTGACATCGGGCAAAACATCACATTTGTCCACAATATTGGTGACAGCGTGTTAATTTGACCTGAAGAATTGAGGGTGGTTAATACTCTGGTTGCCCTGGTATGTACTCCAGATGGTGGGAGATTAAAAAAAAGGAAAAAGGAAATTCAAAGATTCAAGATCTTCCAGAGCAGTGAACTTTATAAAGGTTTTGCTTTCTGAGACCTGCCAAGACACACTCTGTATCGCACATCACAACGCCTCACAGTTACAAAGAGACACAATTCTGGGTATGAGGCTTTGGATGGTGGAAGCCCCATGTACCATACTTGAGAAAACAGATTTCTCTCTTACCAGGTGACTGAGAAGTTTGCAGGTTTGAGTGAAGACCAGAAGAAGTCAGGGCTCTGCAGTACCAGGTCGCTGCAGCCATGGCCATGTGATCTGCCAGGTCCCCTGGTGCTGCAAGTACCCCGTGTACTGGGATGCTGTGTGAATTCCCTCTTGAGCCCCAATGGCAGATATGAAGTTTATCCCCTGCCACCATATCACCTGCAAAAGGAAGAAGATGCCATTTGAAAAGATGCTCCTGACACGGTACTGGTTCCCAACAGAAACTGAATGACTGACAAGGAGACATGAAGTATCTACACAACTGGGTACATCCATGATGAACTGGCTATTGTCATTCCCACCAAGTCGTAAGAGTACAGTCAATTGTTGGATGACAGTGGTACACCTTGGGCCATGGACAGGTCCAGAGGACAAAGGTGAGTCACAGAAAGATGTGGGTTTTGTGCACGTGACACCCCCGTCCATACTTGTCACAAGGGTACCTCTCCTCAGCTGTCATCTACAGATCTGTGGCCTGGGCCATGCCTGGGTGGTGGGATATTTTCAAATAGTGTTTCTCTACAGCCCCACTCAGGGGAAACTGATGAGAGAAAATGCCTTCAGTGGGCAAACATTTGGGTAATGAAAAGTATAATGCACTTTTTGTGGAAAGAGAACTGTCTGCATGTAAAGGTGTACACAGACTCCAGGATAGTAGCAAATATCTTGTCTATACGGTCAGGGGACTGGAAGAAGCAAAATGGAGGAGACAAGGATATCCAGGAAGGAGCCATGTGTATGCACAGATGTACAGGAGTGGGCACAAAGCACCGGATCTTTGAATCAGATATTAATGTCCCCAGAGAGCCCCACTGTATACAAGGTCTTTAACAACCAAGGGGATAGGATGGCTCATTCAGCAGATACTAGCCAACCTCTGCTCTTCATCATCCCAGTGTTTACACAGTGGGCCTGTGAAGGACAGCCATGGCGGCAGAGATGAAGGGTACTCATGAGCCTGATGTCATGGACTGCCTGTCACCGAGACTGATCCAACTACAGACACTGATGGATGGCCATTGTCTCAGCAGCAGAGACCAACAAAAAGTCCTTAATATTATGTTGTGTCTCGTGAAAGCAAATCAGACATGTGTTTGCAAGTTGATTTCAGCCCTAGTGGAATGGACACTGAGCCTAACTAGTACCTATGTGTGTGAATATGGAGACACAAAATGTACCCCCTTTAAGTGTGTCTTTTGACCAGCTTTGACAAATGTAGAAATTCATGTAACAACTATCAGGACAATCAGTATACAAAACATTGCCATCACTCTTACAATTCCATGGTGACCTTTTGAGTCAATCTATGCCCCCCAAACCCAGACTGAAACAAACAGCAATCAACTTTCTTCACTAAGTTTCCATCTTGCCAAATCTAGAATTTCATAAAAATGGAATCATAAGGTGTATACTCTTCTGTTTCTGCCCTCTTTTGTGCAATATGGTGTTTTTTAAAATTCGTCCATTTTATTGATACCTCATTTTAGTATTAGTTTCATTTCCCTAATGATTATTGCTGTTTAGAATTGTTTCATGTGCTTATTGATCATTTAAATACCTTCTTTTGAGAAATTCTGTTCAAACTGTTTTCCTCGAGTGGGAGGGTTTTATTATTATTTGTAAAAGTCCATATTTATTCTACATACAAATTCCTTATCAGATACACACACACACACAATAAATATTTTCAGTTAGTCTGGCTTGTTTCTTCCATTATCTAACACTGTCTTTTGAAGAGCAAAAGTATTTGGTTTTATAAACTCCAATTACTCTTTTTGCTGTTGTTTGTGCTTTTTGTATCTTTCTGAGGAATCCTTGTCTAATCTAAGGTTGTAAAGATTTTCTTTAATATTATCTTTTAGGTTCCTTATGGTTTTGACTTTCGCAATTAGATCTATGTTACATTTCACGTGAATTATCGTGTATGGTGTGAAGTAAAGGTCAAGGTTCATTTTCTTCCAAACAGATATCCAGTGTTTCTGTCACCAACTATGTGCCTCAAGAAACTCTAAGGTGGGTTTTGAAGCAATTAACCGTTTTTCCAGGTTGTTTCTTTTCCTTTTCTGTGTCAAGAGAGATGTAACCAGCAGCCATCCTGAAATAGACCAAGCAAGGCACTCAAGGGAGTTGTAACCACCAGCCATCCTGAAACTGATCAAGCCTTACCGCAAGAGCCATGCCCATGACCTTTGCCTTATCTTTAAAACAACAATATCTCCAGAAGGAGCTTAGCCCTCATCAAGTGGAAGCATATTCTCCAACTGAGCCTGTGCAAGTGAATACCCACCTCTCCCTTTTGAATAGTCATTCCCCAACCAAATAAAAGTTCCTGCTTTCCTTTGTTCGGGAACTCCATGACTTTGGAAATGATTCCCCATGGCCTCCTATCTACTGCAAATACACTTTACTTTGTGAGACAACTTACACTGGTGTAGAGTCTTATTTAACTCACCAGGAGGTGAGCCCACTTGGTTCGGTATCAAATTGGTGGCCCAGAGGGGACATACCCCTTAGTGGTGCCTGTGCCACCAGCCTGACATCGCTACCTGATTGGAAGACCCAGAGGCCACACTGAGTGCTTTGCTGGGAGGATCTCTCAATGGAGGTGAGTGGCGCCAACCCCAAGGCATGGCTATAAGAGTTATTTTCTTAAGTTGTTTCACAAAGCCTGCCTGTTGGGGCCTGGCTTTGGGGTTTGAGTCCCCACCTGCAGGTAGCCTGGCTCAGGGGAGTGAATGTCTCCTCTGTCTGGAAGGATTGCATAACCCAACCACTGCAGAAGGGCTGGTGCCTGGTTCTGGTGAAACAGGAGCAATGCTTGGTGACTAGTCAGGTGTCAAACCCCATCTGGAGATTGAATCTCACCTGGAGTGCACTGAGTCTGTCTGTCTAGGGGTCCAATCCCCTCTGAAGATTGAATCTCATCTGGAGTGATGAGGTGGTGGTTTGAGGCCACCTGAGGTCACTGAGTCTGTCTTTGTGTTGTGCCTGTCATTGGAGGAGGGGTCCCCTTGAATAGAGTTAAACCCTTCTGGAGTTGCTGAACTGGTTTTTGTTTGTTTGTTTGTGTGAGTGTGTTTTTGTTGAGGACGTTCAACATAGCATTTTTGTCAGGGATGCTTGACATAGCGTTTTTGTCAAGAATGCTCAACATTTTCCACGGCCTGGTTTTCTGGACTCCTAGGTACCACCAAACCAGGTTCGTTTTGCCTGCTGCCCAGAAAGCCAATCACTGAGACAACAAGATTGCAGAGAGAGAGGGTTTAATCACAAGGCAGACAAGTGATGAAACAGGAGAACAAGTCTCAAATCCACTTCCCCAAAAACAGGGACTCAGGGATATTTATGGGATGGGGGGCAAGGTGGTATGAAATGTGGCGATAGATGATTGGAGGTGAAGAGAGGTAAGGTAATTGATGATCTGTGCAAGCACAGTCAGACATCATGTCTCTTCATAGGATACATGTTCACAAAATGGCAGCATTGGCATGACCCAAGGGTGGAGTTTTTAGCCTCTTGACGTCAAAAGGTAGCTTATCGGACATCTCCATGGGCCCAGTTGATGAGTGGGCGGTCTCAACCGGCCTGAAGTGAACAAGGGGTTCAAGTTACTGAAAAACAGCTCAAACCTTCATTACCATGGTGATAACCAGGGAGATGTTATCTATAGGAATCTAGTGAGACTCAGATAGCATATTGCCTAAAGAGCACAGCTAACAATAGGTGGGGGAGCAACTAAAAGCTACAATCAGTAATTGCAAAAAGGAAAAAAACTTTAGTTCCTAGCTACTTAATCACCAATGGCTATCTGTTTGCCAGTTTCGTAGGTTTTTTTTTTTCCTTGCTGTCCCTATCAGTGGTCGCTCGGTGAAACCCAGTGTGTATCTGTTTTATTTTTCCTTAAGGATTTAGTTACATGGCCTGGGTCAAGTTTCTGGCTATTAGGATGCTAATCCTCCTCTGGGCACTACCTTGTGGCATCTGCATCACCACTAACAGTTACAGGTTGCTCCCGGGAGGTTGGAACAGACCATAACAGAAGGTGCTGGAATATGGGGGGAACAGGCTCCATCCTGGAGGAGAGCCTATTGGGCTGCATCCTCTATAATTGGAAGGTTGTTGGGTGTTTACCATTGACAGAAGAACACATGACAGCATGGCCAAAATATTCACTGGAAGATGGGGGAAAATACCAGAAAAGGGGACCCTAAATGTTAAATGGGAAGAAATCCCTCATGTCCAGTGCTTCATGACACTATGTTTCTGATGAGGAGGACTTGCTTCTCTAAATCAGGATCCATGGGACTGAGGGAAGCCCACCTCGCTCACATACTCCAGCTTCGGACCAGCTGGTGAGCTCCGAGAGACTCCGGAGGCTGTAACAGGGCCAAACCCATTACTGTCCGCCCCAAGCAATCCCTCTACAGGGAATTGGACTCTCCAACAGCCACAGACCTTTCACCTTTCTCTTCCTGATAGTACAACGAGATTAGAGACCAGTTACAAACTTGGGATATATACCCTAAGACAGGTGCCGGATGTTGAGGGGAGATTTATTAATGTGCAGGTCCCCTTGTCCACCTCTGATCTGTATAATTGGAAGGCACACACAAAAGGATTGAGGGCTGACCCAGAGGAACTCATAAACCTGACAAAGTGAATCTTCTCCACTCGTAATCCAACCTGCACAGATATTCAAAGCCTGTTAACTACACTCATCACGGCTGAGGAAAAGTCATCTGTTATGACCCAAGATCAGACATTCGCAAGCCTAGTGAACTGGCTGTGCCAGGGACTAACCCTGGGTGGAATCTCAATGATCCTGATGATCAAAAAGCTAGGATATTTTGGGGGTTTGCTTTTGAAAGCCATGAAAACAGTAAGCCAGCCACCCATTAACTGGTATAAATTAAGAGAGGTCCAACAAGGCCCTGAAGAAAACCCCTCCACCTCTTTTTCAGAGGCTACGGGACTGCCTCAGGTGATACACAAATTTGAACACTGAGGCCCAGGGCAGTACAGTGGTTATTAATAACTGTTTCACATCTCAAATTTCTCCAGACATCTGTAGAAAACTCCAAAAGTTGGATATAGGTCCTGATACTAACCTGCACAACTAGTAGAGGCTGCCTCTAGGGTGTACAATAGCTGGGATGAACCCAACGATGAAAAGGAAGACAAGAAGATAAAAAGGCAAACCTCCTTGTTAGCTATGGCCCTCCAGCCTACTCAAGGTAACCCGAGGGGGAGAGAAGGAAGATGCCATGGGTGAGTGACCCCGGCCCCACCAAGGGACTAAAAAGCTACCAACAAAGTTGGGGTCTAATTGGTGTGCTTACTACAAACAGGAAGGGCATTGATGGAAGGATTGTCCAGACCATCCCCATAGAGGGAAGGGATTGAAAGAGACTGAGCCATGGCAACTTCCCTTCACTACAAATGAGATGTGATGGGGCCATGGGGCTCCCCAATGAACTCTAGGAGCCCTGGTGAACTTGGCAGTAGGAAGAGAACATAATAAAAATTCTTGCTCAATACTGGATCCATTTTCTTTGTGTTGAATGGCCAAAATGGAAACCTTTCAAAAAGAAAGTGTGAAATAAAAGAGGTATCAGGAAAAGGAGAGACCGAAAGGTTTCTGGAGGCCATGACCTGTGAAATAGGATAAAAATATGCTAGAGCATTCTTTTCAGTATGTACCAGAATGTCCTGTTCCCCTTCTGGGGAGGGACATACTATCTAAAGTTAGGGGCCTCCATAAGCTGGGAACAAGATAAAATAGAGATCCAAGTTCCCAAAAGTCAGGGAGTTAAGCTTATGACCCTATTACAGGATATGTCAGCACCTAAGAAGGAAGAGATTTTCCTAAATGTTTTAAACCAAGCTAACTTGAAATTATGGGCACAAGGACAGGTGAGGTGAGCAACCAGTGCTATGCCAGTAAAGGTAAAATTGAAGCAGATGGATCACTGGCTGTGGGTAAAATGGTATCCCTTGAAATCAAAAGCTGTAAAGAGAAAGCTTTCCTGTAATCAATGGGCTTTTAGAACAGGAGAATATAGATTTGTAAAAGGCTGGGAACAGGGGAATATAAATTTGTTCAGGAATTCAGTGTTGTCAATGCTATACAGTACTGGGTTGATAATAGTAGGTATCTTCATTTTGTTTCTAGCACGGAGCTCCTAAAACTCTTGTAATTCCCCACGTAAGAGCCATAGGTGTATCCTTGATTATGATAAATACTTTAGTCCTACCTTAGGAAAGCCCCTAAGGGTGGGGGCTGGTTGTCAGGGAAACCAATTATGTGATTTGGGGGTTGGAACTTGAAGCCCTGTCCCCATCCCCACACCTCCAGGATGGGGAGAGGAGCTGAAGATTAAGTTCAATTACCAAAAGTCAATGATCTAATCAACTATGCCTGTGTAATGAAGTTCGAATTAAAGCCCAAAAGGATGAAGTTCAGAGGGCTTCTGGGTTGATGAACACGTGGAAATTTGGGGAGAGTGGCGTGCCCAGAGAGGGTCTGGGAGCTGCAGGTCTCTTTTCTACATATTTTGCTCTATGCCTCCCTTCCATCTGGCTATTGAGTAAAATGCTTTTCTGAATTCTGTGAGCTGCTCTATCAAATGAATCAAACCCAAGGAGGGGATTATGGAAACCTCTGGTCTGCAGCTGGTTGGTCAGAAGCACAGATAACAATCTGGACTTGCATTTGACATCTAAAATGGGAGTCAAAGAGTTATCCTGTAGGACTGAATCCTTACTCTGTGGGATCTGATGCTGTCTCCAGGTAGACAGTGTCAGAATTGAGTTAAATACGTTAAACTTCTTAGCCAGTAAGGGATATAAAGTGTCTAAAGGAAAGGCACAAATATCTAAAAAGAGACTATAAAGTATTGGGGGTTCATGAAAAACAGGGAATCACTATAGAATTGCTAATCCAAATGTTGGGACCCCTAAAAAGAATGGTACACAAAAGCAGCTACACACCATGGCGAAAGGATGGCCCCACGCTTGAGAGCTGTAGCTGCCACCTGCCTCTTAAGAAAGCAGAAAAACTGGCTATGGGCCAACCTATGACGGTGTGGACTCTCCATCAAGTCTCTAGCCACCTAGAGACTAAAGGACATCTATGGCTATCCCAGAATAGAATCAGATTTCCTTAAAGCCCTGTCATACCTTAAACCCTGCTACCCTGCTCCTTGATTCCAATGGGCTTGATACCCATGATGGCCCAGAGGTGATTGATCAGGTTTACTCTAGCCGCAGAGAACTCCAGAGTGAACCATGGCCTAGTGCAGAGGAAGTATGGTTTGTAGATGGGAGCAGTTATAATGAACAAAGAAGAGCAGGTTATGCAGTAGTGTCTCTGCATGCAACCATAGAGGCCAACAGGCTGACACCAGGCACCTCGGCCCAAAAGACAGAAATAATTGCATTAAGCAGAGCTTTGGAATTGGGAAAAGAAAAAATAATAACACTATACACAGATTCTAAATATGCCTTCTCTGTAATACACACTCGTGGAGCCATTTGGAAAGAAAGAGGACTCTTTAATAGCAGCAGTAAAGAAATTAAACATGGGCCAGAGATCCTTAAACTGCTAGAAGCAGTACAGGGCCCCAAGGAAGTAACTCTGGTCCATTGTAAAGGCCATCAAAGTAGGGAATCCAAGGCCATAAAAGGAAATAACTTGGCAGATGCAGCTGCTGAAAGGTGAAAGGGCCTGCCATTAATTCCCACTCTACACTCCTGTGAGTCTACACCAGTGTATTCCCCTGATGAAGTAAGGGAAGCCAGTGGGTTCTCAGTGGTCCCCAATAGTTAAGGGCTAAATGATGGACCCACGAGGGAAGATTTGGGTTCCCAAACAAACAGCTTGAGGGCTCCTTAAGAGTGCTCATGATTCTACCCATTATGGAGAAGAGAAATTATACCTATGGCACATGAAGGTCATAAGCACCCCAGGTATAGAAAACATTGAAAAAAAATAACTGGATAAGGTGTTTATTGCCAGAATTATAATGTACAAACCAGACCTTCTGTACCTCCCCTGGCCAAAGCCACTCAAATTTGGGGACTTTACCGGTGGAAGACTGGCAAGTTGATTTTACTATTATGCCCACGGCCCCTGGAAGGTACAAATACATTTTGGTATTTGTGGATACATTTATGGGAGGCTTGAAGCCATTCCTTGTAGATCTAAAAGGGCAAATAAAGTAACAAAAGTGTTGTTACCCCATTTTGAGCTGTCTAGATCAATTCAGAGTGACAATGGGCCAGCTATTATGTGAATGATAACCTCTGAAGTCCATAAAACTCAAGCCAGTTGTACTAAGAAAAATGTTTTGGAGAAGAAATGTAAGCAGGTGACATGTAGCTACCTCACTATCACTAAAACTTGTTTTTGTCATAGTTTGAAAGCAAATTGTAGTACTTGGTGGTTGTTAAAACTTTTGTGTTGTTTCCCCTCTGCTTTCTAAGCCATTCACCTTAAAAGAAAATCACTCTATAAACTATGCAGGTATAAGTCCTGTGAGTTTTCTCCCTGACTACTTGTTCAGATAAGTAATGACTGGCTATCCACCCCATGCTCTGCCCTGGATCCTAACCAACTCCATACCTTTTAGGCACAGTATGCTTCCAAGGAGGTTGCATGTTTCTGAGCAGAAGGACTAGGTCCATCAGAGAAATGGGCAACCCAGTATCTAGACTATTAAGGGCTGATGGAATTTAGAGGGGGAAGGGCAAATATGCCCAGATCCTAAACACACTGAGGCTATAAAATTACAGATGATTGCTAAGAACAACTTGGGGCTATGGTTCTGGTGACCCACAAACCTATCTGAGATTAGATGGAAATTCTGTTGCTCTACTGGTCCCTATGACAACACCCATGCTCAGCAGGAAGCAGTTACAGATGATGGACCTTTGACCCGTGCCCCTCAAGAATGAGGAGCAGGATAAAACTAGAGGGGGAATTTGTCACTGACTAGGTGCATCTAGAAACTCAAAGGTGAGTTGGGAAGCAATTAACTGTTTTTCCAGGTTGTTTCTTTTCCTTTTGCATGTCAAGGGAGATGTAACCACCAGCCATCCTGAAGTTGACTAAGCCTCACCACAAGAGCTACGCCCACGACCTTTGCCTTATCTTTAATGCAAAGTTCTCTCCAGGAAGAGCTTAGGCCCCGTCAGGTGGAAGCATGTTCTCCAACTGAGCCTGTGCAAGTGAAGACCCGTCTCTCCCTTTTGAATATTCATTCTCACCAAATAAAATTTCCTGCTTTCCTTTGTTAGGGAATGCCATGACTTTGGGAATGATTCCTCATGGCCTCCTATTTGCTGCAAATATACTTTACTTTGTGAGACAACTTACATTGGTGTAGAGTCTTATTTAGCTCACCAGGGGGCGAGCCCACTTGGTTCGGTATCAGTTCCAGCTACATTTGTGGAGAAGATGATCTTTTCCTCAAGAAATTACTTCTGTCGTTTGTTAAGTCAATTGATTATCTATGTGTAGGGCTACCTCTGGGATCTCCATTCTGTTTATTTTTCTACCTTTTATCCTTAAGCAAATACCACATTTCCCATCACATTTGCTCCTTCCATAGCAAATCTTGGTGTAAGAAGATGTCCAATTTTATTCCCTTTCCAAATTGTAGTACTATTATTACTCTTTTGTATTTCCACATATATTTTACTATCAACCTGTCAATTGCTGAAAAAGTCAGTTGCAATTTTGACTGGAGTGGCTTTGAATACATATCGGTTTAGTGAGAGCTGATATCTTAACAATATTGAGTCTTTCAGTCAATGATAATGGGGTATTGCTTCTTGTTTTTTTAATTTTTCTTTAATTTCTCTTAGCTAAGCATTATAGTTTTTAGATCTTACACATCTATACTTGTATTATCCCTACACGTTTAAAATTTTTGGAGCTATTGTAAATAGTATTGTATTTTAATATTTCTTTTCAATTGTTCCTTGTTAATATATACAATAAAATTCAATTGACTTTAGAATATTGATCTTATCTTGAGACCTTGCTCTTTCACCTATTAGTTGTAGAAGCTCCTTTGTAGATTCCTTAGGATTTCCTCCACACATGATTATGCGGATTGGGAATAAAAACAGTTTTATTCCATTTCAATCTGTGTGCCTTTTATTCCTCACACTTGTCTCACTGCTCTGGCCAGTTCTGAATAGAAGTGATGAAAGCATCATTGCCTTGTTTCCAATCATGGGGGAAAACCATTCATTATGATCTTAGCTAAACATAGATCATAGATGCTCTTTATCTGATTAGGACACTTCCCTTCTATTCCTGTATAGCTGAGCATTTTATTTATTTTATCAAATCTGTGTGTGCGTGTATGTATCTAATGATGTGGTTTTTCTTTGTTAGTGTCTTATCATGGTGGATACATTTATTGATTTTCAAGTGCTGAACTAGTCTAGCATCTGAGGATAAATCCCACTTGGTTCTGATGATTGTCCTGTTCCTATAACAATGGTTTTTATTTACCAATATTTTGGTGAGGATGTTTGCATCTCTGTTCCTGAGGGACATTGGTCTGAACATTTCTTTCCCTGTACTATCTTTGTCTGATTTCAGTTTGGAGTAATACTTGCCTCATAAAATTGTTGCAAAGTGTTCCTTTCTTTTCTATATTCTGGAAGAGATTGTGAAAAATCATATTAATTCTTCACCTGATGCTTGGTTGTATATGCCAGTGAGACCACTGTGGCCAGTTTTCTTTTTTGAAGAGTTGTTTTAACTACGAATGCAATTTCATATTTTTCAAGAATAGCAGATGATTTCTTCTTGAGTGAGTCTGTGGTTTGTGTCTTTCAAGAGTTGGCCATTCCATTTTGGTTGTCAAATTTATGGGCAGTGTTGTTTGTAGTAATATTCTCTTATTATTCTATTAATTATTAATTATTTGAAAATAATCATATTTGTGGTGATATCTCATCCTTCAAGCCAGATGTTGGCAAGTTGTCTCTTGTCCCTTTTTTTCATGATTAGTCTGGTTGGTGGTTTGTCAATTTTATTGGATTTTTTTTGTGTGTGTGAGCAAGGTAAACCCTGAGCTAACATCTGTCACCAATCCTCGTCTTCTTGCTGAGGAAGACTGGCCCGGGGCTAACATCCATGCCCATCTTCCTCCACTGTATGTGGGACACCGCCACAGCCTGGCTTGACATGTGGTGCATCAGTGTGCGCCTGGGATCTGAACCCTGGGCTGTCGCAGCAGAGCATGTGCACTTAACCTCTATGCCACCAGGCCGGCCCCTTAGTGATCTTTTTAAAGAATCAGCTTTGAGTTTCATTGATTTTTGTTCCTGGTTTGTTTTCAGTTTCATTGATTTCTGTCTTTTGTTATTATTTTATTATCCTTACTTTGGAGTGAGTTTGCTCTTCTATTTCTTGTGTCTTAGATGGAACCTTAGGTTAGTGATTAGAAACCATTCTTTGTTCACCATGAGCACTTGCTGCTCTTCCCTTCCTGCTAAACTCTGCTTTGGCTGCACCCCACAATGTTTAGTATGCTGCATTTTCATTTTCATTCGTTCAAACTATTTTATAATTTTCCTTGAGTTCATCTTCACCCCATGGACTATTTAGAAGTGTGGTCTTTAATTTCCAAATAGTTGAAGATTTTCCAGATATCTTTCTAATAATAGATTGTACTTATATTCCATTAGGGTCAGAAAAGAAGTGATGTGTGATACTAATTCTTTTAAATTGTTGATCTTTGTTTCATAAACAAGGATATGGACTATGACAGCCAATATTCCATGTGCACTTGAAAAGAATGTGTATTTTGCTGATAGTGGAGTGTTCTCTGTGTGTCAATCAGTTTAAGTTGTTGACAATATTGTTCATGTTTTCTGTGTCCCTGCTGATTTGACTCTGTTTACTCAATCAATTACCAAGACATGAGTGTAAAATCCAAGACTATAAATGCTCATGTACATATTTCTCCTTTCATTTCTGACTGGTTTTGCTTTACGGACTTCGAAGCTTTGTGGTTTTCTGCATGCACATTCAGGATTACTATGTCTTTTTGGTGAGTTGAACTTTTTATCTTCATGTAGTATCTGCCTTTATCCCAATAATTTTTTTGTTCAAAACTCTACTTTATCTGATATCTTCTATTGTACTGTCTCATATGGTAGCCACTGTGGTAGAACCAATAATTCTGCTTTCTCCCAAAGTCCAAACTAATCCACACCCCAGTTCCTGAAACTTGTGGGTACATTACCTTACATAGCAAAAGGGACTTTGCAGATGTGACTAAATTAAGTATCTTGAGGTGGGGGCGTTTTCCTGGGTTATCTGTGAACCCAATGCCATCACAAGGCTTCCTGCAAGAGGGAGACAAAAGGGTCAGAGTCAGTGGTAGGAAACATGGTGATAGAATCAAGAGGTTGCAGTGATGGAATGAAGGGGTCAGGAGCCCGGTGCTGCAGGCGTCTCTGGGAGCTGGGAAAGGCCAGGAAACTGATTCTCACAGCAGAGTCACCAAAAGCAGCCACCCCTGTGACACCTCGACTTTAGCCCAGTGAGACTGATTTTGTACTTCTGATCTCCAGTACAGTAAGATGATAAATTTGTGTTGTTTAAATCCACTCAGTTTGTGGTAATTTGTTACAGCAGCAGTGGGAAAGTTATGCAGCCACTTGAGCTTTCTTTCAATCAATGTTTGCACCATATATTCATCCTTTTACTTTTAACCTATTTACATCATTGTATTAAAGTGAACCTCTGGTAGACTGCATGCAGTGGGGTCTTACTTGCTGTTAATCCAGTCCTACAATCTCTGCCATTTATCTGTGCTTCACCATTTATATTTATTGTAATTATTGAAGGTTCTTTTTAGATTTACCATTTTACTGTTTGTTTTCTGCTTGTTCCCTCTACTTTTTTGTTCTTCAGTTTTCCCTTTCCTGCCTTCTTTTGGCTTTATGTAATATTTTTTAGTATTCCATTTTAATTTATCCATTTGTGTTCTAACTGTAACACTTTGCACATTGTTTCTTAACTGGCTGTTGTAGGTATTATAATATATACACACCTAATTTCACAGAGTCCACATAGAGTTAACACTTCACTTCTTCAAGAGAAATGAAGAAGCCCAACACCATATAGATCCTTTCACCCCTATCCCTTTATGCTGTAGCTGTTCTGTGTCTTACATCTACATACGTTAAACCCCCAACAGACAATGTTATCAGTTTTGCTTTTGACAACCAAACACATTTTAAGGAACTTAAGAGGATAAAAATATGCTATTGCATTTGCCTAGGTATTTACCATTTTCTGCTCTTCCTTTATTCTTGAAATTCCAAGTTTCCCTTTAGAATTCTTTCCTTTTAGCCCTAAGAACTTACCTTAATTCTTTTAGAGCAGGTCTTCCGGCAATAAATTCTCCCAGTGTTCCTTTCTCTAAGCATGACTTTATTTTGCTTTCATTCCTGAAGGATAGATCCAGAAGTTTCCCAGTTGGCTCTTCGGTCTCAGAACTTTAACATCTGCTGACCTTGATGGTTTCTGATGTGAAATCTGTAATCATTCAAATGATTTTTCCTCTGTGTGTTTAGTACCATTTTTCTCTGGATGTTCTCAACTTTTGTGGGTATTTTTTGGTTTTCACTAGTTTGATTTTGATTATGATGTGTGTGGGCATGGATTTTAAAGCTTATTGAACTTTGCATTTGCTGAGCATCTTAGACATGTAAATTTATAACTTTCAACAAATCTGTGAAATGGTAAGCTACTTATTTTGTCAAATATTTTTTCTTCATAATATCAATCTAATTTTGCTGGCAGTTCAATGGTATAAATTGTCTGATAGATCCATGAGTGTGCCTTCAATTTGTAAAATCTGTGTTTGCTTCCAACCTGTGCTCTCACCCAGTGCCTGGAGAAAGAATTCACAGTATGAGATGAAGAGCTCTGCCCAGGGGAGGAATGGGGGCTGAGGAAGCAGAAATGACTCAGAGGTTTTGAAGGAGGATGATGAAGAAAAAAATGGTGCTGACTTATAGAAACAAGGAAGTCAGTGAAGGGAAGTGTTAGAGGGGAAGAAAACCAGCAATCCCAGGCCAGGAGGGAGGGCTGTGCTTTCTTCTGAGAAATGGTGATCAGTCTTCTAAACATCTCCCCAAGCGTCCTTCTCTCCCAGGGTCCTCCTCCCTGTGACGGCCCCATTGGCTCCTCCAGGCACCAAGGCTGAAAGTGGAACAGCCTTCAGTTTCTCACTCTCTTGTACTTCACATCCAATCATCAAATCCACACCACCGAGTCCCTTGAGTCCTTCTTAACAATATCCTGATCCATCGCAAGACTCAGGACATCTCATCTGTGTCATCACATCAGTCTCCTTCCTGGTCCTCCGATCCAGGCCCCCACTCCTTCCTCCAGTTCATTCCTCTCACCATTTCCAAAGGACTTTTCCAATAACCCTATCTGGTCTAATCCTGCCCTGCTCAAAAACTTTCAAAAAGGTCCCATCACCGGGGCTGGCCCAGTGGCATAGCGGTTAAGTGCACGCACTCTGCTTTGGAGGCTGGGGTTCCCAGGATTTGATCCTGGTCCCACACCGAGTCACTGCTTATCAAGCCATGCTGTGGCATCATCCCATGTAAAGTAGAGGAAGATGGGCATGGGTGTTAGCCCAGGGCCAATCTTCCTCAGCAAAAAGAGGAGGATTGGCTCTGGATGTTAGCTCAGGGCTAATCTTCCTCAGGAAAAACAAAAAGTTCCCATCGTCAAAAAGATACTGGCTGCACCATCTGATATTCAGGGTTATGAATGATCAGGCCTGAGCTAAACTCACAGCCCCAGGAAACACCACACTTCTCATCAACCAAACTCATCACAATTAACCACACACACAAACTGAGCTATTTAACAATTCTCTGCCTTCCTCAGGCTGCTCTCTCAGCTAGTCTCCCTCATCCAACTCCTTTCCAACCAGCCAGTCCAAGAAGCCATCCTGTCTCATTCCACTCAACTGTAAATGTGATTTGTTATAGGTTTGTGCAAGGGTCATCTGAGAGAACCACATAAATGACTTAAAATACTGATCAACACACCACCCAGGGGCCAGATTGATGTTAGAGATGTATTAGCAATAGAGTTAATTAGCAATAGAGCCTTCCTGCATTACCTTTCTACATGGTGGTAGTCCTTTTAAAACAGAAGTCTGCTCATATAGTCTGTTGCTTAAAATCTTCTCATTGCCTTAAAGATAAAATCCAAAATAGGTGCATGGTGCTCAGGATCCTGTGTGACAAGCCCAGCCTTCTCCTGACTGCTCTCAATTCTAAGAATAACTCAGATTTTTCTGGGCGAGGATGTCCCACCAGCTCTGGCTAAATCTACTCATGCCTTGGTGTTTGGGCTAAAAATGCTCATGCCTTGGTGAATAGTTCCCCAGAAGGACCCCTCACAACCAGGGCCCAGGTTGCAGGCCAACTAGTTGTTATTGAATCTCATTGCTCCCTATTTGCTTTTTTCTACCAAATTATAACAGTCTCATAA
Organism: Rhinoceros unicornis; assembly: GCA_028646465.1. NCBI lineage: Eukaryota > Metazoa > Chordata > Mammalia > Perissodactyla > Rhinocerotidae > Rhinoceros > Rhinoceros unicornis. Next base: position 4,815,507 of record CM053541.1, on the reverse strand, counting down.
CAAGACTATAACTGAATCGTTTGCCACCTAAATATTTGTAATGTCTGTCTTCATTCATCTGGGCCCACGAGTCCAGGGAAAGAATACGTCACCACAACCAATGACTCTCCAGTGCCTAGCTCCATGACTGGACATGGGAATTGCTCAATACAAATTGACTGATAGTCTGGCTGAGGAAAGAAAGGAAGAAAATTTGCATTTACAGAAGCTCAAAAAGGGAGAGATTTGTCCCAACTCACAAAGCCTCTATAAGAGGCAGAGTCAGAGTTGGCACAGAAATGGGGCTGGTCCTCTCATGCCCTCTCCAAGCCTCATGTTCTGGGACAAGTGTCTCTCTCCAGATTTGGATTTGGCATGAGGTGTAGGCAGAGTGTGTGGGGTCTGGAGAGCCTCAGATCTGTTCTGGAAGTTCCCCAGATCCTGCTATCTCTTTGGCCCCATCCTTCAGGGAGAGTGGAGTGAGGCCCTGGGAGGGCCGTTCCCCTTCCTGTGAGACCACAGAGGAGGAACCCATGAAATGTCAACCCTGTCACACTGACTATGTCTGTCCACTGGGCTCTGCGGACTTTATAAGTTGTCTGCACAGCTGGAGACCATGGGAGGCAGCACCAGGACCCCAACCCTCACTGCTCTTCTCTGCCTTGGTGAGTTTTGGGGACAAGAGAACAGATGGTATCTCCTCCCCTTCCAGGTCCTGATCTCTGAGAGACCCCATGACTCGGGATGTCAGTGGGGGCAGAACTTCCAGGGGGAGGGAGAGTGTGTTCAGCCTCAGATCTAACCCCAGTGCTCAGGGGCCCAGACCAAGCCTGGACCTTCTACGTGTGGGGAGTGGACATGCTCTCAGAGGGAACTCTCTTCCAGGGCTGTGTTGGAGCCTGTGGAACCAGGTACAGGCAGGTAAGTCCTCCACTACACTTCCCGGTTCAGACAAAGGAACACTCTTGAGCAGCTGGAAGGAGCCCAGAGGGTCTGGGGTGACGGTGACCAGATTGGGAGGGGCCTTGAGTGACAGCTGGGGAAGCTGAGGGGAGAAGGACTCCGCTGACACTTCAGGTCTGATTCATTTCCAGGAGCACCCCCCCACAACCCTCCATCTGGGCTGACCCAGGACCGATGGTCATCACGGGGAGCCCTGTCACCATCTGGTGTCAGGGGTCTCTGCAGGCTGAAGTCTACCATCCATATAAAGAGAGGGCCTCTAAACCATTGGACATAGAGGCCCCACAGGACTCCAGAAACCAGACAAGTTTCTCCACTGAATCTGTGAGCGCACACACTGCAGGGCTATATCAGTGTGCATATCACACCAGCAGGAATGGCTGGTGAGAGCACAGTAACCCCCTGCCCCTGGTGGTAACAGGTAAGTGGGAGGAGCTGAGCCCCCTCCCACTGTGGGCTCCTCTTCACAGGCAGAAGGGAACAGAGTGTGGGCTCAGGGGTCCTCAGTCCTCACAGTCCACACCTGGGGTATGTGGGCTGATGGTCCCCCCTTCAACACAGCTCCCTTCTTGTCCCGCAGGAGTGTATGGTGCACCCTCCCTCTCAGCCCACCCGGGATGTGTGGTGGCATCAGGAGAGAACGTGTCCCTCTCCTGTAGCTCAGAGATCACATTGGACACTTTCCATCTGCTGAAGGAGGGAGGAGCTGACCCGCCCCGACACATGGAATTGAGGACCTATCACGGAGGGAGGCAGGCTGTATTCCCTGTGGGCCCTGTGAACATATCCCATAGGGGGACCTACAGATGCTATGGTTCTCCCAGCTCCTACTCCTACGTGGGGTCACACTCCAGCAACCCTCTGCATCTCCAGGTCACAGGTGAGGCCCCCCTGATGCATTGATTTCCTTGGACCTGAAACTGACTGACCTAAGCTTTGTGCCCTGTGGGTGATGGGAGTCGGTGACATGGCTTCCTGGGGCCTGAACCGCCGAGGAGGATCCTTCAGGAGGTCCGAGTGAGTACTCTCACTGCAGGCGCCAGTGGGCTATCTTGGGTGTGCATCTGCTTTGATGTCACTGTCCCCTTTTCTCCAGGTGTGTACAGGGAGCCCTCCCTCTCAGCCCAGCCAAGCTTGCTGGTGCTATTTGGAGACAACCTGACCCTCTTAGTGTCACTCAGAGGCCTGGCAATGTTTAGAGCTCTGGAAGGACCAGGCCCTCCCTCCTGGCCTTCCCAGACACACATATGCCATGTCCACACAGGCCCCATGTGGAGGTGCCAGGCCTCTGCAGAGCCGAAGATGGACCTGGGCTGGGAGAAGGGTTGAAGGGGTGTGTATTTGGTTTGATGGACAGGTCTCTGCACTGGGGTTCTGCCTGGAGGGTGAGGGGACAGCATAAAAAATAATAATAATAAAAACCCCAAAGGAACCCATGGTTCTGGGTTCCAGTCCCAGCTCTGCCACTTCAGACTGGGTGATGTGGGAGACACGATTTACCTCTCTGTGCCTCAGTTTCCTCATCTGTGAAATGGGTGGGTGGGGGTGGCAGTTCCCTGTCGCATGACTTGCTGTGAGTTAGAGAACATGAACGCACAGACCCCAGCACATGCCTGGCACACAGTAGGTCCTCAATTAAATAGCATCACTGGCTCATTCATGACGTCACTCGTGCCCAAGGTCTCAAAGGGCACCTGAAGGCTCTGATTGCGGTCTCAGTGGCCTTTGTCTTGGTGCTTTCCCTCCTCCTCTTCCTCCTCCTACTCCGACACTGGCATCAGGGAGAACACAGGACATCAGGTGTGTAGGGAACAGGGTGACCCAGGTCAGAGGAGGAGGTGGGCTAGGGCACCAGCGAGAGGGAAACCAAATAGATACGAAGGTCAACTAGAAAAGGACTTTCCAGAATCTCAAATCAGAAAATTCAAAAGAAAACACTTAATACAGGAAGTATGTTCACATCTAAGGTGTATTTCAGCTTTTCAATCTCAAGAAATATTGAAACATAAACAAAAGTATGTGTTAAAGTTTCCTTCTTTTCTCTCAAATCACCTCTGGAGGGCAGGTGGTCATGACATCCCAGGACTGAGACTCTGCCCATCGTGACCCAGCCCAGAGACAGGCTGATCTCCAACTTCCTGCAGGGGCTGCAGACCCAGAGCCCAAGGACAGAGGCCTGCAGATCCGGAAATTCCTGTTCTGAAGACCCCAGACTCCCACCCCCCCTTGGCCCCCTCTCTGCCCCTAACACTCCCATCTCCTCCCCCAACTCCAGCCCAGTTGCTGACAACCAGGAAGAGACCCTCTGTGATAGGAGAAGAGGGGCCGCCCTGGGGGGTGGGCACAGAGATTTCAGGAGGCCATGGGGGCATAGTTTGGGAGGGTCTGGGGATTCAGGGTGAGAAAGACCGAAATCCCACCATGAATGATGTTGAGTACGTCTCCTCACGACCTGGACCTCAGTGGCCCATCTGGGAGCAGAGGGGGGCTGCAGCCCTGAGAGATCTTAAGATATCCTGCCGAGAGACGCATCCCCTGTTCTGCCCCAGCAGATGCTGCCGTGAGGGGGACACAGCCTGAGGAGGGGGTGGACCTGGACCATCAAGTGAGACCCCTGCTCCTATCCAGGCCACCAAGGACCTTCCTGTTGTCAAACTTAATCCAATTGACGCTTTGCTGTCCTCACATCACCCAGCTCTCAGCAGTGTCCCACACTGACCTCTCCTCTCCGGCACCCTGGGTCATCCTGCTGTGACTTCACTCCTCCTGGTTTCTGTGACCTCATGGCCCCTCCTACGTGGCCTCCTGTCCTGGTCACTCATCCTCTGTCTGACCTGGTTGTTGGGGTGCACCCCCAGTCTCAATAGGATGCATGAATAAGTGAATCACCCGCAAGTCCCCTAGCCCCCCTTCATTCATTCACCCAACAATGTGCACAGGTTGCTTACTGTGTACCTGGCTCCATTCAGGTGCTGCAGGTACAGCAGTAAGAAAACTACCTCCGTACTCCTTGAGCTCACCTCCTGGGTGAGAGACAGCATGCAACTATGAGGGTACCATCCTAGAAGGCAAAGTGCTGTTAAGGAAGATAAAGCAAGGAAAAGGGATAGAATGCATGCAGGGGGCAAAGGAAACAGCAGGTGTAAATGTCCTCAGGCAGCAACATGCTTTTTCAGGAACATGGGCCACACGGCTGAAGACAAATGAGTGAGAGAGAGAGTGTTAGGATAAGAACCAGAACCGTAGAAAGCACCTAGATGTCCAAGGCTCAGGACGTCCCTGAAGATTCCATCAGGAAAGTGACCTCACTCTGTAACAGTGTGGACGGTTGACTGGAGGAGGTCAGCAGTGGGGTCAGGGAGACACTGTTTCTGTCCCTCTGTCTCCCTCCAGCAGGGACCCCAGGATGAAGACCCCCAGGGAGTGATGTGCTCTGAAGTGAACCACTCTAGATCAAGACCCAGGTGGCGAGTGGCCACCTCTCCTTCCCCCATGTCAGAGGAATCGCTGGGCATGAAGGACAGACAAGCAGAAGAGGACAGACAGGTAGACAGTCAGGCGGGTCCCATCCTTTCCAGGCCACCAGGCTGACCCCACCCCAACCACATACCAATCCCCGCATTCTTCCCCTGCTCCAGGCTGCTGCATCTGAAGCCCCCAAAGACATGACCTATGCCCAGCTGAACCATTTGACCCTCCAAGGGGAGACAACACCCCCTTCCTCCCAGTCAGAGGACCCCCCCATCAGAGCCCAGTGTGTATGCTGCACTGACCATCCACCAGCCCAGGAAGGACCCCAACCCCACCCTCCAGGGAGGGAGACTGCAGGGACCCCAGAAGGCACAGGATCTTCCCCCAATGGACACTCATCTAATGACCTCCTATCAGCCTGACTCATAACATAGACCACCAGGAGGTTCTGGGACTTTTTGGGAGTCACCCTGTTTGGCTATCATGATAACTAATATCCCCACATTTGGACATAAAGCAGCAGACTTCTCAATAAGCCAGGAGTGAAATGAGAAATCCAAAACAAAAGTGAGAGAATGTTTTAAATTGAAAGATAGTGTAAATATGGCGCATCAAACCTATGAAATGGGAAAATTAAGAACCATGAATGAATATATTAGAAAAGGAAAGCCTTGAAAAATCAATG
>CM053541.1:4790129-4809909 GCA_028646465.1 Rhinoceros unicornis | reverse complement strand
TCTTGGGGGCCACAGGGCAGATGTAGGAGAAGAATCTGACTGAGGTGGGGAGTCCAGTCCGCCCAAACCCCTCACTCTCCAGGCCCATAGCAACAGCTGGTGAGTCACAGAGGCCCCTTTGCTCAGAGGGAACACAGAACACACAGGAAAGATCTGAGAGTTCTTAGAGCATGTGATGCCCTCTCCGATGTTCAAGGACAGGTTTGTGTCCCAGAGGGCTGGGGACTTGGGCAGAGATTCAGGCAGGAACCACAGGCCTCTGGGAAAGGGGCAATACTTGCCTATATAAATTTACAAATTTAAGTTAAAATGATTTATGACTTAAAAATATGCAATTCTGTTCCTGTTTTCCTTGGTATTATATTAAATTTATACATTCACTGTAGAGAATAATTTCTTAGTCATATGAAGTTTTCTTAGATGCTTAAAAGGGAGGCATAAACTTAAAAGTTTATTAATGACTTCAGCCACCTTTTGAAAGTTTATTCATAAAATTGTCTACACTCATAGCTTAAGACTTGTTCAACTACTTTATTAATTTATAAGTAAGATCTTTGATTTCTTTATAATTTCTAAATTATACTTAAGTATAGATAACAGTGATATGGGTTTGCTTATATTAATTTTATATCCTATTAGCTTACTACAGATTCTCCACCTTTCAATTGTCTTTCAGTCGATCTCCTCTGATTTACTGATAAGAATCATATCAACCTCAAGAAAACTGAAATTTAATTTCTTTATTTCCAGATTGTGTACCCATTTTATTTGCATCAAATACCATATGATAATGATGATAAAGTAAAATGTTAAGAAGCACCTAAGTGTCACTTTAAGAAAACATTTTCATTTTTAGCCCAAATTATTTTAAGTCAAACATACCAAAAATCTAGATTTTATTTATATAATGCTATCGAGCTATCCATGTCAGTCCTTTTTGTGTTACATTTAGGTTTTATTTGGAGAAAAACTTTTCTTAATAGAAATTAAGATTTTTTTTCTGGACTTTTGTACATCTTCTCTTTTTTTCTCTTTACTCTTAAGCATGGTGAGATCCTTTTTTTTTTAATTTTTTGTTTATTGCAGTAACATTGGTCTATAACATTGTAAAAATTTCAGGTGTACATCATTATACTTCTATTTCTGCATAGATTACATCATGATCACCACCAAAATACTAATTACAACCCATCACCACACACATGTACCGAATTATCCCTTTCACCCTCCTCCCTCCCCCCTTCCCCTCTGGTAACCACCAATCCAATCTCTGTCTCTATGTGTTTGTTTATTGTTGTTATTATCTACTACTTAATGAAGGACATCATACGGTATTTGACCTTCTCCCTCTGACTTATTTCACTTTGCATAATACCCACAATGTCCATCCATGTTGTCACAAATGGCTGGATTTCATCATTTCTTATGGCTGAGTAGTATTCCATTGTGTATATATACCACATCTTCTTTATCCATTCGTCATTTAAAAGACTTTTTAGTAGCAAGCATTTGGATATTAACCGCACTGAATGATGTCTTTTGTTCATTCATGCTTTCTGATCTGTATAAGCTTATTTAGAATTTTTACAAGGAAATGTATGATTAGACTTGATTTACAATTTTTTTTATTTTCTTTATGTTAAAACTGGTTAAAATAGATTTGCAGGATTACCTGTTTTTGTGTGCTCACCCAATTTCATAATACCACTGATTTTCTTTGTTGCTTAAGGCTTTGAAGACCAGAGCTGTGGAATTCCTTGGTTCTGGATATTGGATTGGAGAGGGTAGAGGTTATTTCTTTTTCTTTTTCTTTTTTTCATATATTTAGTGTTTGTTGAGTGCTATTACCCATTACGTGTTTTTATTTTCAAAGAAGCTGGGATATTCATGCACTTTTGCAACCCACTTTCTTACCTAGCATCTTCCCACAAAATACTTAAAACATAAAATTGAATGAGCAGTCTTCTTTCCTTGAAATCTTATAGCAGTTTCTAGAGTTCTTTAAGAGACTGTGAAAATTAGAGAGAGAAAGAATGATGATGAGGAGGATTAGGATGGTGAGGATGTTGATGATGATGATAAAAATGATGGAGTCTCCCTCATCTGTCCTGTCATTTCTGGCCTGTCTTGAATGCACCAAGACCCTGAATCTCAGCTCCCCCTTCTCCTGTGGACTTTCCCTACATCCCACAGACATGACTTTATTCCTTATTGAAGATCAGACTGAGATCTCTCTGGGGACCTGCTCTTCCTGCAGCCTGTGATGCACCTCATCGGGGTCTTCATGTGGCTCCTCTCAGCTCCTTCTCCTATTCAGGAATCAGCTTAAATGTCATCTCCAAGTGTGACCTTCACTGTGACACTGTTCAGAACAGACATGCCTCCTTCTTATCTCATTTACTTCATGAAATTAACCCATACAGGTTGAATTTTTGCTCTTTCTCTACTATATATACACCCATATATGTATGTATATATATATATATATATATATAAAACCAACCCCTCATCCATGGATCCTGGTTCTTCAGTTGTTGAACAAATAGAAGCTCTCATATCTGGAAGAACTAGCTTACATGGCCCACATCCTAGAATGAATAGATTGCATACAAGTACATAATTATTTCTGTATTGGGAGACCATTTTTATCAACAATCCTGAGCTCTTGGGACACACCCAAACTCTGTTCCATAGTGACTCAGAAGGAAAATCTAAATTAAGAAAATAAAGGGACACTGAAAGAATCCACTGAGAACAGAGGGAATCCTTCTACAGCAGAGACAGTGTTCATTAAGGGACTGAATAAAAGTTATGTCATGAGAAACAGAGGGAATTATAAGAACACAGAGCCCAGGGGAAAGGCTTGAGTCATATCAACTCCTCAACCATCCTCACTATTTTGTGTTTGTCAGAAGCAGCTGACAACATCAGCCCATCACAATACAAGTCAGACTCCAAGAGTAACAAGCAGGAGAAATGATCAGTTATGGGGCTGGTCATGTCCTGTCCAGAGGAGAGGAGAGGAGGCGGGTGACTTGGGTGAACATACAGGGATCCTGGGGTGATTTCACTCTTCCCTGACCTCTGTGCCCTCTTTGTCCACACCCTCAAGATTACACAGTGGAGAATCACATCCGGATTGGCGTGGCTGCCTTGATCCTGATGGTCCTCGGGATTCTGCTATTTCAGGCTTGTCACAGCACAAGAAGTCCCCAAGATACAGCTAGGAGGTAAACACAAGAGAGAACAATGCACCGCTCAGTGGTAGAGCCTTGGAAATAAATCTTCTGTGCCCAGGAAGTTCTGGAAGAGCATCTGGGGCATATGATGAGTGAACTGTCTGCACATCATTGTGAGGTGGAGGAATCATTGTTCATGTGCAGGGACAATGTCTAGACTCTTCTGCCATTAAACTGTGGAACATTCCTTCCAACCACTGTTGAGTTACCTTGACTGGCTCCTGTCTTTCCCCCTTTCTCTGATATCACCATGTATCTCACATGGCAGATTTGGGTCCACACACCCTCACACTTTCATGCTCTGGAACACTTTCATCTGAAACATTTTTCTTTGTTTGTAATTATCACACACCTTTATATCTATTAAAGAGTTTCCATCTCTTCATTCAGAGCATGCAATCTGTTATAATAAATCAATAAATTGGCATAAGAAAGGTCCAGCCTGAAAGAGATAAATCCAAAATGATGCCCTAGAACCCTTTCTGGACTCCACAAGCCAGTTACTTTTCACTAGATGCTACCTGTGTAGTTTCTTCAGAAATATCATCACTTGGAATCAAAACATTGCAGTTTGAAGTGATAGCACGGTTCTTGTAGCCCCTGAAAAGCACATTGTTAAAGACACTGATTCAAGGAATTTTCCAGTTTCTCTGGTGTATATACCCACTTCATGGCCACCTTCAATGTGCCAATGAGAGGTTCCTGATGCACAGTGGGGAAGTGATGTACGGAATTGACATTCACAAAATAGTACAAGCCAATAGGATGGCCTGAATTCCGCTCTGATAACCTCAAATTACACCTAGGTTTCCTTGTATTCTATGTGTAATAATCATTCCTACTTCAGTGTTGTGGTACAATTTCAGTGAAATCACAAGACCAAAATTCCAGCACATACAGATGAGATACAAAGAGAAAAATGGTAATATCAATTGTAGGAGAGAATAGTGAACACACAGAATTCTAATTCATTAATTGTAAGTGTGCTAAGTACATCCATGAATTTAGAGAGTAGATTAAACTTATCTAAAGTAAGGATCTCACAGCTGTGATCATTAAGTATATTCGTTAGAGAAAAAGTCTACATATGCAGCAGGATCTATGCACAAACATATTGACAAAAGAGTTATTCATGTTTGCCAAAACCTTTTTAAGATCACATGCAACAAAAAAAGAGAGAATTTGGTGTCCCATGTAGGAAATCAAGTATTATATGTCAGTGAAAATGCACAAACTAAAATTCCAGATAGTCACATGTATACATCTTTAAACAAGATAATGAATAAATGAAGACTATGAAAAATATGTGTTTAGAATTTTCCCATTTACCTAAACTTAAAAAGGAAATATGTGTTATTTAGGCATATATACTTAAGATATACCCTATGAATAAAGGAAGGAAAAGAATTCCATGAAAGTCATGATGGTGGTTACAAAAAAGGTAATGTTGGATGGTTTTTAAGATAGAAAGCAAAGAATCTTCTAGACTGCTGGCTATGTTCTTCTCAACTTTCTTTTGTTGACTCATAAATCTACTTCTCATTACGGGTAGATACTGCATTTTTGTTCTGTAATCATTATTTTGCATACAATTTAATGAGGGGGATTGGAGTAGGGTGGTGAGAACCACATCCTACACTAGTGACTAAATCTTAACAAAGTGACTGCTAGTCAATAGCAAATAATTTACATTATGTCATTGTGTCTTTCTCAAAACATAACCTCTATTGCCTGATCAGCCACATCTGAGTCCATTCAGACACTGAGCGTCTTTCCAGGTGAAAACTGAGTCTCTAGACAAACACTTTGGCTAATACCAGACTACGTGCAATTAAGAATTTAAACCTTGTTTGAGTTCATGAACCCACAATGGCACAAGAATCTGAATTGGAATGAAGGCCACAAATACGGACTTGGTGGTTATTTTAGAGATGGTATTCAAACCCATCAGGTAGTGGTTTGTGGTCACACACATGGAATTGTTTCCGGATTGAACCACACTCAGGACATCTGGTCTTTTCTTAGATCCCACAGATGGGAAATATGATAGAGGTCAAGGGAGAGAAGCAGCTCCTCTTTCCTACAGAAAACTCATGCCAGAGTTGCTCACGTGCTGTGTTCTGTGAATCTGTTCTATCTGATTCTATCTGCTCTCCTCATCTGCACTGAACCAGACAAGCAGGTTTCGGGCAGTGCCTGGGTCCCAAAGGCCCACCCTGCGTTTCCTGGAATGGAAGTGGGGTGGATTGCAGAGAAATCAGCCCAGCCCTGATTCTAGGACAACAGGGTCCACATGAATATCAGCAGCCATAGTCCCTTTAAAATGGGGATATTTATCTATTCCATATGTTTTTCCTGGAATTCTCAACACTCCCGTCAACTTCAGCTAAGACTTCTCCATGTCTCTGAACTCTATCCTTTCACTTCACCTCCTTGAGGTTGACCTTCCATGACAGCCACACTAGTTATGATCCTTTGTTATTTAACCTCCAAATTCCAAGGATTTATTCCACATGACATGTGTCTTGGTGTATAATTACATAGAGTCTGTAATTAATTATGTGATGTCCATCGCATGCCAAGACTAGGAGGGATCAGAGAACAGGATCTATATCAGTTAAGCACATATGTTGGTTTAAATTCTTGGTACATTGTGTGAAATATAGTTGACATTTGTAGATAGATATTGACAGAATGGATAGATGAGTGGATTGATTGTAAATGGAAAGGCAGAGAGAAAAACGTGTATTTATTTCATACACACACACACACACACACACACACACTCCAATCTGTGGTAAATCAAGCTACCATCCTGCCCCGCTGCCTTCTACTTTCATTTTTGTCAACTTCTTCTGTCTCTCAATTCCCTGGTCCAAGGATTTACCATTTTTCACTCCACTCAGCTGAGACATAATAAAAGTTTGAAAAACAAAATGAGCCAATCAAATACAAAGAAAAACTATAGAAGTGGGATCAGCTACATAATTTGTGAGGCACAGTGGAAAATGAAAATGCAGGGCCCCATATTCAAATTTCAAGATGGTGACAGTAAAATATAAACACTGTCTGGTTGCACAGCTGACCACCAATGAGGCTGGCTCTGCATAAAGCAATGGATGACTTGGTTATTATACACTGTGGTACAGAACATCATTTTCTGTGTGGCTCCTGGGTGGGTGCCAGGACCTGAGGTGTGTGCTGCACACAACCCATCACTGAGTCTTCACCACATAACCATTAGATGGGGGTTAGCTCCTCGTTTGTAACAATGATCTCAGGTTCATGAATTAATTTCCCAAAAAACAATGGATTAGAGCAACCCTCTATACTTATAGGTCTGACTCTGAGCACTTGCCCAGTACAGCTCACTGCTTCCAAGCTCAGTCCTACTGAAGCATTGTCCTGAGTAGCTGGTAGGGCTCTCACCCCTCAAGTTCATGGTCCTGGTCTATGTTTCACCCCCACTCTCTCTAATTTCAAGAAAACCCTCTGTGTGCAGGGGATGCTGGGCTTTGGGCTCAGGGTGATCTGGAATTCATTCCCACGTTCAAACTTACTGGAGGTTCAAGCTGGAAGAACAGACACAGTATCCCTAAGCCTTGGCATTGTCATCAAAAGTGGAGATGATATTTCAGTGGTGGAGAGATTCCAACAGAAGAAAAGCTCAAAATTTGCCAGTCTTTTTTCCATAGCAATGAGCATGTGACACTCTATGCCTGGGGAGGAGAGACGTTCTGAGCTCCATGATAACCAGGCACCGTGAAATCCCAGAACAAGACAGCAGTCCCCAATCTGCATGTGCACAGTGACTGCAGGCATTGCAAATGCTCCTGACAGAAAGTGCCCCTGGAAGTGGTGGTGACAGGTCAGGGACCTCGATAGCCCACACCCACACTCTCTGCTTCTATCCTAAGGCTGACCAGAGGCCTGTCTCCCCACAGGAGCCCATCTGTACCCAGCCCCCTCACAGTAATGTAGGCACCAGAACAGCAATTTGGTGGTTTCTAAGTTGCATGTATGAAAGATTAATAAGTTCTAGAGATCCGCTGGACAACTATTTGCCTACATTTAAAAATACCATACTGTGTACTAAAATTGGTAAAAAGGGTAGATATCATTTTAAGTGCTCTTATCACAATAAAGAAAAACAGTTATAAACAGATATTTGAACAAACAGTTATGCAAGTGTGTGCTTAGAAGAGCTATTCACAGTAGACAAAAAGTGGCAACACTTCAAATCCCCATAAACTGATGGATGGAAAATCAATAACAACAGCAAACCTGTGAATTGTCTCCAACTAGTGCATTTGCCTGAAGCATGGAGACAGAATCCACACTATCAGATGAAGAGTTATGGTCTATGGGACAAGAGGTGGTGAGGAGGCAGAAATGACTCAGGGGTTTGATGGAGAGTGATGAAGAGAAGGCGCTGCTGCTCATAGAACCAAGAAAATCAGAGAGAGGAAGTGCTTGAGAGAAACAAAACCACAGACCCAGGCCAGGAGGGTGGTGATGGTTCCCTCTGTAAGTCAGTTGACAGTGTTATAAACATCTCCCCAAGCCTCCTTCTCTTCTTGGGGGCATCCATCCTGTGATAGTCCCACTGGCTCCTCCAATAAAGCAAGGCAGAGAGTGAAGAGTCCTCAATTCTTCACTGTCTTCCAACTAACAAACAATGAAAAAAAAAAAACCCAAACAGTTCTGTCCCTGAGCCCTTCTTTCCATGACCCTGGTCCATCACCACAGTCAAGCTCAATTGAACACTCAAGATGTCTTGTTCATGTTGCCACATCAGCCTCCTTCCTGCCCTCTACCCCAGGCCCTCACTCCCTGATGAAGTATTTTATTCTTCTTGGCCCCAAGCTTATCTCTCACTGACTCTACCCTGCACAAAACCCTTCCAAAGGTCTCCTCCTTACTTCAAGTAAATTCCAACTACCTCCACCTGACATTCGATGAGGTTGATGATCTGACTGAGCTAAACTCTCCAGCCCCAGCAAACCCAGCTCTTCCCTAGAAACCAAACTCCTCCAAGTTGACCACCTCCCCTGCCCAGACACACACACAACCTGAGTAATTACCATATTCCGACTTCTTGTGGGTGGCTTCCTGAGCTAATGTGAACACAGCAGACTCCTTTCCAAACCTCCTAGACCATGATAATGTCAAAGACCTCTTCCTGTCTCGTCCCACTCAACTGTGAAGGTATTTTTGTTGTGGTATTTCTGTAAGGGCTACATGAGATATCCTCATAAGCCACTCAGAGTACTGATTGCTCATCATCTAGGGGTTGGATTAGTGATGGAGTTTTATCACTGTTTATACTAATACAGTCGTCCTACAGAATGGTGATCTTCTCAAAACACCAATCTGTACACATGTTCCTTTACTGAAATTTTTTCTGTTTTCTGAAAGATAAAATCCAAGAATATTTGCAGGGTGCACAATACTCTGTGTGACCAGGGTGAAGTGTTACCTGATTCCTCACAGTTCTTAGACTAGTTCATCCTCTTCCTGGTGGAGGATGCCAGCTCCTCACCGCATTTGTGCTAACCCTAACTTGACTTGGTCTCTTCTTTTCCAGAATGTCCCCACACTCCCATGTCAAGGAAATTGTGATGTCAAAATTCTAGTATATGCAGATTCGTGACGAAAAAATGGAAAAATCAATTGCAAAAGAAAATACTGAATACTTAGAATCTCAGTACTTTTCTGGAACGAGTACAAATTGCTTCAGTCAATTTGGGGAGTATACAACAATTATCTTCAGTAAATTTTGGGTGTAGATAACAATTATCAGCTAAAAAGAAGAGACACAAGCAATATGTGTGTATACACACACACACTGTAGATTAAAATGTGTGCATATAAACAATGATATATTTATAAGAATATTGATGGAGGTATCATGCATATGTATGCAATGGAATATTAAATGGCAGTAAAATGCACAAACTAATATTACAAGCATTTAATATAATGTTATATGTTAATGACTTCTCAGTAAAAAATAAAATAAAATATCTGAATGCAGAAAAAAACAATACAGATGAATTTTAAAACATGATATTCAATAAATGAAGGGAAAATTTAAGACAAATGAGTGTAAGATTATTCAATTATATACAGAAAGTTCAAAAGGAGACAACATTTATTTTTTTACAGAGGCAAAATGAAATTTAACTCTATAAATAAAAGTAAGAAAAGAATCTCATGAAACCCATAATGGTGGTAAACTATAAGGAAATTTGGAAGGTTTTGTTCAAGATGGAAACAACCATCTGGAATACGGACAATGTCCTTCTTGACTTTCATTTGTTGACTCAGAAGTCCATTTGTTGTTACTGGTAAATAATACATTTTTATTCATAACCTATGCTTATTTTCCATACAATTGAGTGAGATGGGATTGAAGTAGGATGGAGAAAGTCATAGCCTCCAGTGTACACTGAATATTAACAAAACTTGCTCTTGATCTCTTATAGCAAATATTCACATGTTGGCATTAAGGTTCCCACAAAATATGATCACTAACTACCTGCTCAGCCTCATTAGAGTCCAATCAGATAATGAGCCATTTCCCATATGAGAAACTGGGTCTCTGAGCAAACACTTTGCCCTACATCACAGGATATATAATGAATGGTTTAAAATGAGTTCATGTGGGTTTTAGAACACATCACGCCCCATGAATCTGAATTGGAAGGGAGGCCACCACTACAGATATGGGGGTTATTTCAGAGATGGGCTTCAACCCCATTAGGCAGTATTGTGGGGATCACACTAGGTCTTGGTTCCAGATTGAACTTTGGTTAGGCTGCCTGGTCTCATCTTGATCCTTAATGAGAAGGAATTGGAGAAAGTGCAAGAGAGAGAAGTGGCTCCTTTTTCCTGAGGAATATCTATGTTGGAAGTTCTCATAGATGACATTCTGTGAACCTGTTCTCTCTGACTCTATAACCCCCTCATCCGAGTAAGAAAGCAACGAAGAAACAACAAAACAGTCAGAAAACAACTAATAATATGGCATTGATATGTCCTTACATATCCATAATCACTTTCAATGTAAATGGATTATCAGTAGACTTAGAATGGTTGTATGTCTTCTTCTTTAGCATAACCTATCTTCTTGTCTCAGAAATTCAACTTCCTCCTTTAATTTTCAGATATGTCAACACATAATTTAAAATGAGTCTCCTATATGCCTACCATTATGTTTCCATGGATATGATAATCCCCATTAATGAGTCTGTAGATTGTCTTTGTAGCACTGTCCACCATTATTAGGATTCCTCTTTGTTGTCCATGCCTACTGGAAGGCTTTCCACACACCTTATTTTCCACAGGGATTTTCTCCCAGGTCTGTACTGGGGGTCAGGCATGATGAGGGAGAATATGGTAGATGCTTCCTCC
The DNA here is from genome assembly GCA_028646465.1 of Rhinoceros unicornis. Lineage (NCBI taxonomy): Eukaryota > Metazoa > Chordata > Mammalia > Perissodactyla > Rhinocerotidae > Rhinoceros > Rhinoceros unicornis. Next base: position 4,799,254 of record CM053541.1, on the reverse strand, counting down.
CTGGGATGCTTTGGGAAGGGTTTTTGGAAATATAAATAAAAATATTTTATTTGAAATATAAATTGAGCTATGATAAATGTATATTTAAAACATTTTTGGAAGGATTGTGTAACTAATTCTCATCTGAAGGCATTTATAACTGGCTAAAAATCTCCATGGACTTTTTCAGTACCTACCATAGCCATCACTTACATAAGGTCACCTATCCAAGAGCAGGAGACTTAGCTGACCTACCTAATATGTAGACACAAGCACAGGGAAAGAGGCAAAATGAGGAGGCAAAGGAATACATTCCAAGTAAGGGAACAGCACAAAACTCCAGAAAAGGAACTAAGTGAAACAGAAATGAGCAACCTACCTGACAGCGGGTCCATAATCACTTTCAATATAAATGGATTATCAGTAGACTTAGAATGGCTGTATGGCTTCTTCTCTAGCATAACCTATCTCCTTGCCTCACAAATTCAACTTCATCCTTTAATTTCCAGATATGTCAACACATTCTTAATTTAAAATGAGTCTCCTATATGCCTACCATTATGTTTCCATGGATATGATAAACCCCATTAATGAGTCTGTAGATTGTCTTTGTAGCACTGTCCATCATTATTAGGATTCCTCTTTGTTGTCCATGCCTACTGGAAGGCTTTCCAGACACCTTATTTTCCACAGGGATTTTCCCCCAGGACTGTACTGGAGGTCAGGCATGATGAGGGAGAATATGGTAGATGCTTCCTCCCTGGGATGCTTTGGGAATGGGTATCCAAACTTAGTATCCACTCAGGGTTGTGTCCAGCGGGGATGGTCCAATGCAAGTTACACATTCACACCTGGGACAGATGCCCATGTCTGCCTACACTGAAGTGAATCTGTTTTATGAACACAAAAGGGAGGTGGCTCAGTGTTGGCCATCAGCTGAGGTCAGTGAGCAGAGCTATCTTAGTATCCATCCACAAAACTGGGGAGGGGCAATGCATCTTCCAATCTCACTCCAGGGCCCCGATCCCTTCCCTTCCCGTGGGAACTGGGTCCTCTGTGTCCACACAGAGGTGGAAATACCCTCTCTAATGACCCCTTGCTGGCCCTAGGCACCAATGGTCATACAGCTTTGGTATCATTTATCTGTTGTGGTTCCTTCCCAATCCTGTGAACTTTCATTTCTCCTTTTCTGCCTTTAATTGTGGCTATGGAGTTTAGAACTATTAAAGATAACACTTCTCAGTGTTTAAGAGTCAACTGGGGCTCTTGGGTGGGCATATCAATCATCCACCTTGACCATGGAGTCTGATGCCATGATCCTCTCACACACTAAATCTCTTATGTCTTAATCTCATCTAGCAATTCACAATGATTGACCCCCGCCCATGAACGGGGAAACACTGACCCCCATACCCACCCTGAGCAGTTGGGTTCATGATCAGTTGTTCCAAGTGAAGAAACTGAGGCTCAGAAATTAGACGTTATTACCCAAAGTCACACAAGTGGTGGATGACGGATGGATATTTAAATAAAAATAAGCTTTCCCTTCAAATTCAGAGCCCTAACTTAACTCACTGAACCCAAAAGCTGGAAGGCAGGAGCACAGGATGAGGAGGAAATATCTGAGAAAGGAAACAAGAGGTATTGAGGAGACAGAAATGACTCAGAGGTTTGTTTCCAGGAAGATGAGGTGGATGCTGTTGCAAGATTCAAAGGGAAGTTCTTGAAGGGGAATATTCGGTAGAAATAAAACCCACCAACCCGGGCCACAAGATGAGGCAGGTTAAATGCCCATATATCCCTGTTTTTATACTTTGTGCTAATTGTCACAATGAAGCTGAACTTGACCTGTACAGTTAGATGTTAAAGGTGTGTCTGCTGATCTGAGCTGTGCAGTGCATGCAACACAGCAGATGTATTACTGTATTTTTCTGCTGGTGGGAGAAGCAAGTTAAGACACAGACATACACAACTTACAACCAACATTGCTTTTCTTAAGTATGTTTTGGTAAAGGATATTTTTTAAAGGTAAAATAGTTACTGTTAAACAGACATTAAATAAACACAAGTTAACATTTTTTAACTCAATATTAATGAGAGAACTAGAAAAATGTTTCAATCAGTCTACAGAAGAATCCAAAAAGCAAATATATTTGTAGATCAGGACTATTGAATGGAATTCCCAAATGGAGTGCAAACGTTCCTTCCACACGCTATTGTCTCCTCCTGGAAATCTCTATTGCTCTCCCATTCACCTGAGGTAGGAAGTTCCTCTCAATCTTCAGCACTGATCTCAAATGTCAACTCATCAAACCAAGGTCTTCCATCATGTCCCAGGTGAGTTTTGATCTCCTGTCTTCTCTTGTCCTAGTTCCATGGAGTGTAATTCCTAATACAAGAATTAAAATGTGTTTATATATTGTTAATTAGTAGATTACTGTATGGATCATCCTTAAGACTCATCATTTCTAGACAGTAAGATCTATACTATTTTATCACATATTTCTGACAAAAAAAATTTCATTGTGTTAAGGACACAACATGAAATATAATCTCTCAATGAAATGTTAAGTGTACAATAGAGTATGGGTAACTATACACACAATGTTACACTTCATAACTATATATACAATAATAACACAGAGGAACTGAACACAAGATCCAGAATGGTGGTTATTTCATAATATGGGAACTGCAGGCATGGATGAGAGACTACATATGAGTTGATATTATTATTGTGAATAACCTGGTTTCAGACTCGGTGGTAATTTTACATATTTTTTGAAATAATGTAATTTGGGGGAATATTATTAGGCTATTTGAAAGTACCTTCATCATAATATATACATATATCTGTATATGTATTCATATTTCATATATGTATTTGTATATGCAGCCATGCATTACTTAACAACTCATATACTTTCTGAGAAATGCCTCATTAGGCAGTTTCCTCATGGTGCAAACATCATAGACTGTACTTACACAATCCTAAATAATATTGCCTACTACACACCTAGCTTCAGAGGCACTAATTTTATGGAACCACTGTTGTATATGCAGTCTGTTGTTGACCAAAATGTTGTTATGTGGTGCCTGACTGCACATATATTCTTTGGGTTGTTTGAAAGTGTGAGAGAGATTTCTGGTTGTGACTCACAAGTCAATACAAACTTTAAGAGAATGACGTCAGCATCATTGCAGCGTAGGTTGCTACCTTTGTCTCTCCCCTCTAGGTTACACCAGTCGTACATCCATTGACCAACAAAAGACTCTCTGCCTAGCACACCAGAATGTCTGAGAGATCCATGTATCTACACATCTGAAGGTGGGCTCACTGGACCTCTGGGAGGCACTGAACCTAGGGCAGCGGCCCTCTCCCCTTACCCCAGCTTTGAGAAATCAAAAATGTGGATCCTAACACCAGCATGTGGCCGCAGCAATTCAAAGCAGTTATCCTCACATTGGTGTAGGAGTCAACAAACAGTGACTACAGCGGAAGACACAGCACTTAAAGCTTAGCCCCTGCCCTGCTGAACCCAGCTGTGGCAGGTGGTGCACACATCCTGAGGATTCAGGACACAGAGTGGAGCTGGTGACCTGGCCCCATCAACTTCCCCTGGCTTGGGTGTAAGTCTTTCCAGCAGTGGGGACAGCATCCAAAATGCAGATTTCCCCAGTAGGAGCAGGCTGTCCTGACCTGAGGATTCAAGAAGCACACCAGAGAATACCAGTCACCAGAGATTGCTGGACCAGCAACGATATTCACATCTTAACCCCTTCCTTTCCTCCAACAGTGTTAGGTGACATCTGTGACCTGAGGCCTCAGGAAGCACAGAAGAACCTGTGAAAAAGCCCCCAGTGGTGGCTCCACCAACACTGGCTCTACCAGCAGTGAGGGCTCCATACAAGACTCCAGATCCCAGCAGTGACAGCAACGCCCATGTATCTAGCACGACTGGCAACAGTGCTGCCAACACCCCTAGGTAACCTGGGAGAAGCAGCACAGGTGGTGAACAGGGAACCAGTTCCCCTGAGCCCTTGGAGATCCCACAGAGAGCAAGTAGGGCAACACAAGACCCAAGCAACACTGGAAGCAGAAGAAGTGCTCACAGCCTAATGGTGACACACAAGACTGCAAAAACATAATAAACAGCAGGGCACCAGCAACCTTGGAGACACAAGCTTCACAAGGAGGACACTGACAACAACTCTAGAAGAGACAGTGGTGTGTGGAAAGTGCAGGCTCTCCAATACAACCAGAAGCAGTTTAGAACCAAAGTAACCAAAGCTGTACTCAAATAAGAAAGGTGATTACTCCTACAAATGTTCTGGCAGAGGAACAATTCATCAGGCACCATGAAGAACTACAATAACATGGCAGAACAGAAAGAGAATGACAAATCTCCACAAACCAAACTTGAAGTCACAGAAGATCACAGTCTAACTGACAAAGAAGTCAAAGTATCTGTCATGAAGAAAGTCAACGAGCTACAAGAAAACACATAAAAAGAGTTCATGAGCTCAGGAATGAAACTAATGACAAATGGAATACTTCACAAAAGAGATTGAAGTTTCAAGAAAACAAACAAACAAACAAAAATTCTGGACATGAAAAACACAATTGATGAAATGAAAAATAAAGTAGAAAGTATTGAAAATAGAGCAGACTATATGGAAGACAGAATTAGCTCAAAGAAGAAATCTAGAAATGATTCAGGTAGAGGAGGAGAGAGAACCAAGATTTTTAAGAAATGAAAAAATTCTATGAGAAATGTCTGATTCAATTAGGAAAAGCAACATAAGGAATATAGGTATCCCAGAAGGAGAAAACTATGAGATAGGAGAATAGAGCTTATTCAAAGAAATAATTGCTGAGAACTTCCCAAACTTGGGGAAGGAATTGGATGTACAAGTCAATGAAGCTAACAGAACTCCTAATTATATCAATGCAAAAGGACCTTCTCCACGGCATATTATATTAAAACTGTCAAAAGTCAATAACAAAGAGAGAACATTAAGGCTGGCTGGACAGAAGAAAACACAACAGAACCCCCAGCAGACTATCAGTGGATTTCTTAGCAGAAACCCTACAAGAGGGGAGAGACTGGAATGATATATTCAAAATGCTGAAAGACAAAAACTATCAACCAAGAATACTCTATCTAGCAAAGTTATCCTTTCGATATTATGGAGAAATAAGGGCTATACCAGGCAACCAAGAACTGAGGGAGTTCATTACTGGATCTGCCTTACAAGAAATGTTGAAAGGAGCCCTCCAACCTGAAATGAACAGACAAAGATTTACAAAACTTTGAATAAATAGACAGGCAAAATCAGATAATTGCAACTCTGTATCAGAAAAGGTTAGTAAACAATTATAACATAAATGCTAAAGGGAAAGAAAGCATCAAAAATAACTATAACCAGTTTAATTCAGTCACAGACAAAAGAGAAAAAATAATAATTTGTGACAAAAACACAGAAGGCGAGGAGGAAAAGGAACCTGCATAAACTAATGGAGATTAGATGTTATCAGTAGCAAAAGGACTATATTAGCTATGAGATCTTTTATATAAACCTCATGGTAACCACAAAACAAAAACAAATCAGAGTAGAGTCTCAAATCATAAATAAAGAGGAAACTGAGAAAAACATCACAGAAAACCACCAAACTGAAATGGCAGATAGAAATAAAAGAAGCAATGAAAATATAGAACAACAGGAAAACAACAGATAAAATCACAGTATTAATCCCTCATCTATCAATAAGCACTCTAAATGTAAATCGATTGAATTCATGAATGAAAAGACAGCGAGTGGCTGAATGGATTAAAAAACAAGACCCAACAATGTGCTGCCTCTGGGAAACCCATCTCAGCTCTAAAGACAAACATAGGCTCAGAGTGAAGGAATGGATGATGATACTCCCTGCAAATATATGCACCTAATATAGAAGCATCAAAGACTATAATGCAACTACGAACAGACCTAAAGGGAGAAATTGACAGCAACACAATACTACTATGGAACATTAACATTTTAACATTTCATCAATGGATAGATCATCCAAACAGAAATTCAACAAGAAAAATTAGCCTTAAATGAAACAGTAGATTAGATGGATTTAATAGATACATATAGAACATTCCAACAAAAAGCAACAGAATACACATTCTTCTCAAGTGCACATGGAACATTCTCAAAGATAGGCCACATGTTGGGACATAAAACAAGCCTCAATAAATTTAAGATTGAAATCATTTCCAACGTCTTTCTGATCATAATGCTATGAAACCAGAAATCAATTGCAAGAAGAAACCTGGAAAAATCACAAACATATGGAGATTAAACAACATGGTACTGAACAACTATTGGAAAAATAAAGAAATCAAAGACAAGTCAAAAAATACCTGGAGACTAATGAAAATGAAAATACAACACTCCACAACTTATATGATGAATCAAAAGCAGTACTAAGAGGGAAGTTTATAACAATACAGGTCTACCTCAAGAAACAAGAAAAGTCTCAAATAAACGATCTAACACCATATTTAAAAGAACCAGAAAAAAAATGAAACCTAAAGTGAGTAAAAGGAAGGAAATAATAAAAATCAGAGCAGAAATAAATAAAATATAGACTAAAAAAATAGAAAAGAATACTGAAAATTAGAGCTGGTTCTTTGTAAAGGTAAACAAAATTGACTAACCCTAAGCTAGATTCACTAAGAAAAAAGGGGAGAAGGCTTAAATAAATAAAATAAGAAATGAAAGAGAAGAAATTACACTGGAAACCAAAGTAATACAAACGATTTAAGAGAGAAAATGTTTGCAAATCATGTATCTGACAGGAGGTTAATTTCCAAAGTATATAAAGAACTCATACAACTCAACAACAACAAAAATGAACAATTAATAAGTGGGCAGAGGATACGAACAGACATTTCTCCAAAGAAGATATACAGATGGCCAACAGGCACCTGAAAAGATGTTTAACATCACTAATTATTAGGGAAATGTAAGTCAAAATTACAATGAGATATCACCTCACACCCATCAGAATGTCTATAGTTAGCAAGACAAATAACAAATGTTGGAGAGGATTTGGAGAAAAGGGAAACCTCATACACTGCTGGCGGGAATGCAACCTGGTGCAACCACTGTGGAAAACAATATGGAGATTTCTCAAACAGTTAAAAATAGAAATACCATATGATCCAGCTTTTCCACTTCTGAGTATTTACCCAAAGTAAACGAAAACACTAATTCAATATGATATATACGTCCCTATGTGCATCGCAGCCTTATTCAGAATAGCCAAGAATTGGAAGGAAACTAAGTGCCCATCAATGGATGAATGGATGGAGAAGATGCTGAATATATATACACACAGTGGAATACTACCCATCCATAAAAAGTTCCAGTTGTGCCATTTGTGACAACATGGATGGATCTTTCTCAGAAAAAGAAAGACAAACACCGTATGATTTCACTCACATGTGGAACATAAACACATAGATAGAACAGACTGCAGATTATCAGATGGGTGGCTGATTGGGGGAGGGCAAAAGGGGTAAAGGGGCACATAGGTGTGGTGATGGACGGAAACTAGACTTTTGGTGGTGAACTCCATGCAGTCTCTACAAAAGCTGAAATATAACGATATACCCCTGAAATTTATGCAATGATATAAACCAATGTGACCTCAATAAAATATTTTTTTAAAAAGTTTGGAGTCAGATTGTTGAGCTCTACTAATAGCTCTTCCAGTTTTAGGGGCTAAACCAAAATTTCTCAACAGAATGTTAGGCTAATAATGTCTCTCTCCATGGCTTGTGCTGAGGAAAAGATACACATTCACAAATGTGAAACTGCCCTTACCCCAAGCAGGGGCCCAGGCACAGAGAAGGTGCTCAACATATCATAGAGCACTTAGTGTTTCCCTCCACCTCTGCTGAGTACCACCCCCCACTAATCTTAGCCATTCTGGGAGGGTGCATCAATGTTCTTCAGAGTAAGTTAAATCTCAGGACTGGGAACTAGAGCCATTCTCCAAATTCTGGCCACCTCCAACTCTACTCTCAGAATGTGCAGTTTTGGTGAACGAGAAGGGACAGGAGGTAAAGGTGTTCAGCTATGATTGAGGAACAGGGTTTCCTTTAATCAGAAACCTAATGTCTTGTTTCATGGGACAGCAGCGAAAACTACATTGGAACCTGGTAAACCTGGGTTCTGACCTCTGCTTGTCTCCCACTGCCTCTTTCATTTCGACCACTGTTACCACTTCTGGATTTTTTCCCATCTATTAAAACATTGAGAAAGTATTGGTGAAATTTATGGATATTTGGAGGGTTGTAGACAAGATATGTAATGGGTGCATTAAGTACCGACACAAGTGGACAGTCAACAAATGGAGCATCTACCATTTGCTTTTTGACAGAAAGACGTCGTTCTCAAGGACACTCCAGCAAGCTCTACACTCTCCTTGGGCTCTGCAGCCTTTGTCCCCATTGGCATTATCTTGCCACTCTTGCTTGTTACTGGTGTTCTATCAAAAATCATAATTCTGAAGGAGAGAATAGTGTCATCTGGGCAGAGTGGGGGGTGTGATTGGCACACATAGAGACATTTCCAATTCCCTGTGAGCTGATTTGTGGTCTTAATGTTGAGATCCTTGATGGAAGATCTTCTAGAGAGACCCATGGGACTCCTGTTTTCCCTCAACTCAACAGCCACTCCTACTTCTCCTCCAATTCCTCCTCAGGTCTTGGGAATCTACTGACCTGAAGAAGGAGGTGGTCGATGAGAGAGGATATACAATAGGGAAAATCAGTGAAACAACACCTGGGGATAGTCAATATTTGCCTGTGGCTGTGTATGGGCTGATTATTTTTATTGTAGTGTGGTACACAGGCTGAGCAACATCGGGCACATGGCTACCCTTTGCTCATCTTGATGTCCCTGTCTATGTTGTAAGGACCTGTAAGAAGCTTCCTAAGAGTCTTGACTCCCTGTTCCACTCATAGATGCTGCCATTATGGAACCAGAGCCCCAGGAAGATCAAATGATGGATGGTGAAGTGAGTTCTCGCAGCCCAAATCCTCCCCACAGCTTCACCTCCTCCACGTGTCTGATGATTCTGCCTT
>CM053541.1:4778826-4790029 GCA_028646465.1 Rhinoceros unicornis | reverse complement strand
ATCTCTTCCTAGGAGGACCTCCACCAAGATCACTATTACTCCTTCTCAAAGCCAGCCCCAGATCTCTGAGGTGACAACAGCCTAGTCTCAAGACTTAGGATCATCTTTAAAATCCCAGTACTCGATCCAGAGTCCAGATGGTGGTGTAGGCGGACTCTGAACTCAACTCCTCCCACAGACATAGCAGGCCCACAACTACTCTTGAAACAATTACCCCTGAGAGGGTACTGAAAACTGGATAAGAGGAATTCTTGCAACAAATGAAAGTCCTGATTGAGGTGGAAGAGGCAGAAATTCCCTTTTGGAGAGAAAAAATGCCACCTTCACAATCCGCAACACTTTATGGCTGCCTGGGAGCAATCCAAATGTATGCAGCCTTCCCTGGAGGAGCGAGGCACGTGAGCTGGGGAGCATTGCCACTATAAGCAGTTTTTTGGACCCAGCAAAACCGAGATGAGTGTCATAATATCTGGCTTTGCTACTAGCAACAACAGGGAATACCCCAGAAAAGCTAGGACATAAGGAAACTAAAGCTGCCTCTAAAGGACCCAGGTACAAATTCACCCATTTTGGAAAGCAACCTAAAATCACAAGAAAGAAAGGTGTAAAGTCCTTTGGTGAAAAGAGACTCATCTGATAGGCTCTTGGTGCATCTCGGTGACAGTTGAGACCTCTGCAGGGACTGGGACATTGGTGGCAGCCATTTCTGTAACCTGGTGTGGGCATGTGAACACAGACGCTGGCAGATGCTATTGGAGTTCTCCCTGTGGCCTCCTAGCCTAGGGTCTGAACTACGGATGAGAGTAGGGATTTAATCCAGCTCAGCCAAAGAAATGAATCTCTCCTAGGGACTTGCCCCACCCAACAACAAGCCCTCAGGCAACTTGTTGCCCTGGAAAGGCTACCTGCATGGATTCTCTGCAGCCTGGCTAGTGGGTCCACCTGTGAAGGGCAGGTCATGCAGGAGGAGTGGGTAGAGTGCGTGGTGCATTTGCGGAGTGTGTGAGGTCTTTGCTGTGGGGTGACTGGGTCCACTTCAGGCAGTTGGGGTGTGCGCACAGGGAAGGACTGTGTTGACTGTGTGTGTGGTCCTGTGGGTGGTGGGGCTTGTCAGCTACAGAAGACTTGTGCTTCACAAACATCCACATAGTGGATTGGCCCTACCTTCCACAGCCCGAAACAATTGGGTGCTCCTGTGCCTGGGGCCAGCACCACTGAGCTACAATACTCAGAGAGCTCTCAAGAGCATTATAGGCCAGAGGCCTATAGCAATTGTAAGCCCCTGAGCCTAGCAACCAGCCGTGCTGGGGGCCTACTCACTAAATAGAAAAACTGCAGCAGGATTGTGCTATTAGACTTTTCAGCCAACTGTACTGGGGATCCCCATATCTGATAAAGAAACTGAAGGGTCTACAACAACCACACAAAGCTAAGCATTACAACTAGTAGGCCGGGGGACAGCTCAGGGTTCCTGGGCATCTACCACAAGAGTAATCCTGTCACAACAGAAGAACACATGCAGCCCACATGGGGGACACTTCTGGAATATTTCAAACTGGTGAGAAGAGTGAAGTACACTGCTGGGCTTCATAAGGCATCACCTACATAAGGTCATCTCTCCAAGATCAGGAGAAAAAGATGACCTAACTAATACATAGATACAAACACAGAGAAATAGGCAAATTGAGGAGGTAAAGGAATACATTCCAAGTAAGGGAACAGGTCAAACCCCCAGAAAAGGAACTGAATGAAACATAAATGAGCAATCTACCTGACAGAGAGTTCCAACAAAGAATCATAAGGATGCTCAGTGATCTTGGAAGAAGAATGGATGAACTCAGTGAGAATGTCAACAAAGAAATGGAAGATATAAAAAAGAACAAACCAGAAATGAAGAATACAATACTGGAAATGAAAAATTCACTAGAGGGACTGAAAAGCACAGTAGAGTATACAAAAGAATGGATAAGTGAGCTGGATGAAAGACTAGAGGAAATCACCCAAGCTGAACAGATAAAAGAAAAAAGAATTAAAAAGAGTGAGGACAGTCTAAGGGACCTCTGGGACAACATCAAGCACACTAAAATCTGTGTTGTAAGTGTCCCAGAAGGAGAAGAGCGAGACAAAGGAGCAGAGAATCTATTTGAAGAAATAATAGCTGAAAACTTCCCTAACCTGAGGAAGGAAACAGACATCTAGGTACAGGAAGCACAGAGAGCACCAAACAGGGTAAACCCAAAGAGGCCCACACCAAAAGGCAGTACGATTAAAATGTCCACAATTGATAGAGAAGTCAAGATGTTGGCGTAGACAGACTCTGAACTCACCTCCTCTCATAAACACAGCCAATTTACAATTACTTTTGGAAAACTTACCTCTGAGAGAGAACTGAAAACTGGATAAGAGGAACCCCTGCAACAAACAACAGTCCTAATTGAGGTGGAAGAGGCAGAAATTCCATTCTGGAGAGACAAAAATGCCATCTCCAAAGCTGCAATGCTTCACAGTCACATGGGAGTAACCCAAAGGTATGCAGCCTTCCCTGGAGGAATGGGGGACCTGAGCTGGAGAGCCTGCCCACTAGAGGCAATTTTTGGGTCCAGCACAACAGAGACAAGTGGCATAATATCTGACTTTGCTTGCTACTAACCACCTTGGGGCATATCCCCAGAAAAGCTGGTTCACAAAGAAATTAAAGCTTGCTCTTAAAGGGCCCATGCACAAATTCACCCATTTCAGAAAGCAACCTAAAATCACCAGAAAGAAAAGTGCACAGTACTTTGGTGAAAAGAGACTCATCTGATAGGCTCTGAGCACACCTCAGCGAGAAGTGTGACCTCTCCAGGGACATTGGTGGTGGCCATTGTTGTGGTCTGGTGTGATATGCTGAGACAGACGCTGGCAGGTACCATTGGAATGCTTCCCCTGGTCTACTAGCCGAGGGTCTGCCCCACCCATTAGAGCACTGACTTAATCCAGCTCAGCCAGGGCAGGCAGCCCACCCTAGGGACTGGCCACACCCAACAACAAGCCCTCAGGCAAACTGTGGGCCTGCTAAGTGAACTGCCTGGATTCTCTGCAGCCTGGCTAGTGGGTTCACCTCTGTGGGGCAGGGTGTGCACAAGGAGCGGGTGGAAAGTTTGGGGCAGTGGTGGAGTGTGTGAGGCTCCTGCCTTGGAGAGACTGGGTCCACTTCAGGGGGTCGAGGGGTGTGCATGGGGCAGGACTGTATGAACTGTGTGTGTGGACCGGTGGGCAGCGGGGCTTGTCAGCTACAGATGACTTGTGCTTCTCAAAGAACCACATAGGGGATTGGCCCCACCTTCCAAAGTCTGAAAAAATTGGGTGCTCCCGTGCCTGAGGCCAGCCCCACCCAGCTGAAATCCTCAGAGAGCTGACCAGAGACTTAAAGGCTGCAGGCTGTAAGGCCCTGAGCCTAACAACCTGCCACGCTGGGGGCCTACTCGCTTAAGAGAAAAAAAGCAACAGGAATGTGCTATTTGAGCTTGCAGCCAACTGTGCTGGGGCTCCCCACACCAGATAAAGAGGGCTCACAACAACTATAAGCAGCTGAGCATTACAACATCTGGCTAGGGGGACAGCTCAGCCTCCCTTGGCAACTACAGGAAGAGGAACCCCGCCACAACAGAAGGACACAGGTAGCCCACATAGGGGTCACTCCTGGAATATTCAGAACTGAGGGAAGCACACTGCTGGCCTTCATAAGGCATACTTTATATAAGGTCACCTCTCCAAGAGCAGGAGACATAGCTGATCTACCTAATACATAGACACAATCACAGGGAAACAGGCAAAATGAGGAGGCAGAGGAATATATTCCAAGCAAGGGAACACGACAAAACCCCAGAAAATGAATGAAATGAAACAGAAATGAGCAACCTACCCAACACTTCAAACAAAGAGTGTTAAGGATTCTCTCTGATCTTGGGAGAAGAATGGATGAACTCAGTAAGAACATCAACAAAGAAATGGAAGATATAAAAAAGAACCAATCACAAATGAAGAATACAATACTGGAAATGAAAAATTCACTAGAGGGACTCAAAAGCAGAGTAGAGTGTACAGAAGAATGGATCAGTGAGCTGGACAAAAGCTTAGAAGAAATCACCCAAGCTGAACAGATAAAAGAAAAAAGAATTAAAAAGAGTGAGGACAGTCTAAGGGACCTATGGGACAACATCAAGTGCACTAACATCTGTGTTATAGGTGCCCCAGAAGGAGAAGATTGAGACAAAGGGGCAGAGAATCTATTTGAAGAAATAATAACTGAAAACGTCCCTAACCTGAGGAAGGAAACAATCATCTAGGTACAGGAAGCACACAAAGCACCAAACAAGATGAACCCAAAGAGGCCCACACCAAGACACATCATAATTAAAATATCCAGAATTAAAGATAAAGAGAATCCTAAAAGCCTCAAGAGAAACACAAGTTACGTCCAAAGGAACCCTCATAAGGTTATCAGCTGACTTCTCAGCAAAAACCTTACAGGCTAGCAGTGAGTGGACACAATATATTTAAAGTGCTAAAAGGAAAAAACTGACAGCCCAAAATACTCTACCCGGCAAGGTTATCAGGCAAAATAGAAGGAGAGATAAAGTTTCACAGACAAGCAAAAATTAAAAGAGTTTGTCACCAAGAAACAAACGCTACAAGAAACATTAAAGGGACATATTTAAGGGGAACAGAAAGGACCACAAATAGGAAAAATTATCTATTCCCATGATAAGAGGATAATGGATACGAACGCACAAAAAAGAGGTTAGATTTGACATCAAACACATGAAATGTGGGAGGAGGGGAGCTAAAGAGTAGAGCTTTCAGATAGAGGTCAAACTAAAGAGACCATCAAGTTAATGTAGATCGTTATATAGTTAGGTAACTGTATATGAACCCCACAAACCAGAAACCTATAATTAATATGCAAAAAACTAAGAGAAGGGAACCCAAACATAATACTAAATAAAGTCATCAAACCACAAGGGAAGAGAGCAAGTGAAGAAGGCACAGAGAAGATCTACTGAAACACCGAGGAAAAAAAGTTAGAAAATGGAAGTACATAGTTATTAATAGCTGCTTTAAATGTCAATGGACTAAATGCTCCAATTAAAAGGCATAGGGAGGCTGATTGGATAAAAAAACAAGACCCATATATATGCTGCATACAGGAGACACACTTCAGACCTAAAGACACTCACAAACTGAAAGTGAAGGTAAAGAAAAAGATACTCCATGTGAATGGCAATGAAAAGAAAGCTGGGGTAGAAATACTCATATCAGACAAAATAGGCTTTAAACCAAAAACTATAATGAGAGAGCACTACATAATGGTCAAGGGAACAATCCAACAAGAGGATATAACAATTGTAAATATCTATGCCTCCAACACAGTTGCACCTAAATATATAAAGCAATTATGAAGAGACATAAAAGGAGAAATAGACAGTAATACAATAATAGTAGGGGACTTGAACACTCCACTTACACCAACAGAGAGATATTCCCAACAGAAGATCAATAAGGAAACATTGGCCTTAAATGACATACTAGAACAGACGGACCTAGTAGAGATATACAGAACATTCCATTGAAAAACCCACCAATACACATTCTTTTCAAATGAACATGGAACATTCTCCAGGATTGATCACATATTAGGCTGCAAAACAAGCCCCCATAAATTTAAGAAGAATGAAATAATACCAAGCATCTTTTCTGACCACAACGGTATGAAACTAGAATCAACTATAGAACAGTATCAGAAAAGTCACACATATGTGGAGATTAAATAAAATGGTACTGAACAATGATTGGATCAATGAAGAAATCAAAGGAGAAATCAAAAAATACCTAGAGATAAATGAAAATGAAAATACGACATGCCAGAATTGATGGGATACAGCTAAAACCATTCCAAGTGGGAAGTTTATAGCCATACAGGCCTATCTCAACAAACAAACAAAAAAATTCAAATAAACAATCTAACAGCACACCCAAAGGAACTGGAAAAAGAAGAACAAACAAAGCCCCAAATCAGCAGAAGAAGATAAATAATAAAAATCAGAGCAGAAATAAATGAAATAGAGACTAAAAAAATCAATAGAAAAAATTAATAAAACCAAGAGCCAGTTATTTGAAAAGATAAACAAAATCGAAAAACCTTTAGCTAGGCTCACCAAGAAAAAGAGAGAAGGCTCAAATAGGTAAAATCAAAAATGAAAGAGGAGAAATTACAATGGTCAATGCATAAATACAAAAGATTATAGAAGAATACTAGGAAAAGTTACAGGCCAACAAATTGGACAATCTGACAGAAATGGGTAAATTCTTAGAATCATACAACCTTCCAAAACTGAATCAAGAAGAAATAGAGAATTTGAACAGACCAATCACCGGTAAAGTGATCGAAACAGTAATCTAAAACCTCTTCAAAAATAAAAGTCCAGGACCAGACAACTTCCCTGGTGAATTCTACCAAACATTCAAAGAAGACTTAATACCTATCCTTCTCAAACTCTTCCAAAAATTGAGGAGGGGAAGACGCTCCCTAACTCATTCTATGAAGCCAACATTATCCTGATACCAAAACCAGACAAGGACTACCCAAAAGAAGAAAATTACAGGCCAATATCACTGATGAACAATGATGTAAAAATCCTCTACAAAATACTAGCAAATCGCATACAACAATACATTAAAAAGATTATACACCATTATCAAGTGGGATTTATTCCAGGGAATCAGGGATGGTTAAACATTCAGAAATCAATCAACATGATACACCACATAAATAAAATGAAGAATAAAAATCACATGATTATCTCAGTAGATGCCGAGAAAGCATTCAACAAGATATAGCATCAATCTATGATAAAAACTCTGAATAAAATGGGTATAGAAGGAAAGTACCTCAACATAATAAAGGCCATATATGACAAATCCACAGCTAATATCATCTTCAATGGTGAAAAACTGAAAGCTATCCCTCTAAGAACAGGAACCAGACAAGATGCCCACTCTCACCACTCCTATTTAACATAGTACTGGAAGTCCTAGCCAGAGCAATCAGGTAAGAAAAAGAAATAAAAGGGATCCAAATTGGAAAAGAAGAAGTGAAACGGTCACTATTTGCAGACGACATGATTTTGTATATGTAAAACCCTAAAGAATCCACCAAAAGACGTTTAGAATTAATAAATGAATATGGCAAAGTTGCAGGATACAAAATCAACTTACAAAAATCAGTTGCATTTCTATACACTAATAATGAAACAGTAGAAAGAGAAATTAAGAATACAATCACATTTACAACTGCAACAAACAGAATAAAATACCTAGGAATAAACTTAACCAAAGATCTGTACCCTGAAAACTATAAAACATTGCTAAAACAAACTGAAGAAGACACAAAGAATTTCCATGCACGTGGATTGGAAGAATTAACATAGTTAAGATGTCCACGCTTTCTAAAGCAATCTATAGATTCAATGCAGTCCGTATCAAAGTTCCAACAACATTTGTCACTGAAATAGAACAAAGAACTCTAAAATTTGTATGGAACTTCAAATGACCTGGAATAGCCAAAGGAATCCTGAGAAAAAAGAACAAAGCTGGAGGTATCACACTCCCTGATTTCAAAATATACTACAAAGCTATAGTAACCAAAACAGCATGGTACTGGCACGAAAACAGACACAAGGATCAATGGAATAGAATTGAAAGCCCAGAAATAAACCCACACATCTATGAACAGCTAATCTTCTGCAAAGGAGCCAAGAACATACAATGGAGAAAGGAAAGTCTCTTCAATAAATGGTGTTGGGAAAACAGGACAGCCACATGCAAAAAAATGAAAGTAGACCATTATCTTACACCACACACAAAAATTAACTCAAAGTGGATTAAAGACTTGAATGTAACACCTGAAACCATGAAAATTCTAGAACATAGGCAGTATGCCCTTCATCGTCAGTCTTAGCGACATATTTTCAAGTACAATGTATGACTGGGCAAGAGAAACAATAGAAAAAGTAAACAAATTTGACTTCAAACTAAAAAGCTTCTTCTCATCAAAAATACTCATCAACAAAATGAAAATTCAACCTAAGAATTGGGAGAAGATATTTGCAAACCGCATATCTGATAAAGGGTTAATCTCCAAAATATATAATGAACCCATACATATCAACAACAAAAAACTAACAACCCAATTAAAAAATGGGCAAAAGACCTGAATAGACATTTCTCCAAAGAAGGTATACAGATGGCCAGCACGCACGTGAAAAGATGTTCAACATCATTAACTATCAGGGACATGCAAATCAAAACTACAATGAAATTTCACCTCTCGCCAGTCAGAATGACTATAATTAATAAGACAGGAAGCAACAAGTGTTGGAGAGGATATGGAGAGAAGGGAACACTAATACACTGCTGATGGGAGTGCAAACTGGTGCAGCCACTATGGAAAACAGTATGAACATTCCTCAAAAACTTAAGGATAGAACTACCATACAATCCAGCTATTCCACTGTGGGGTATCTATCAAAAGAACATGAAAACACCAATGTGTTAAGATATATGCACCCCTGTGTTCATTGCAGCGTTATTCACAACAGCCAAGTCTTAGAAGCAACCTAAGTGCCCATCAAGGGACAAATGGATGAAGAAGATGTGGTAGATATACACAATGGAATACTACTCAGCCATAAGAAATGAAGAAATCCAGCCATTTGTCACACATGGATGGATATTGAGGGTATTATGCTAAGCGAAATAAGTCATAGGGAGTAGGTCAAACACCGTATGACTTCACTCCTAAGCAGAAAAAAAAAAACAAAGACAAATAAACCCATAGAGACATAGATAAGATTTGTGGTTACCAGAGAAGAAGCAGGAAGGGAGGGGGACGAAGGGGATGATCAGGCACATGTGTCTAATTAGTCTAATTAGTCTTTGAGTGGTGAACATGATGTAATTTCTGCAGAAACAGAAGTTTAATATTCTGCACCTGAAATTTATACAATGTTATAAACCAATGTTACTGCAATAAAAAATAATAATAATAATAAAATTAAAATAAAATAAAATCCCAGTACCCTTTACTAAAAGCTCAGCTCTATTATATGACTCTATTGTGAATATTCAATCATTTCCAGAAATTTTACTGTACACCCACACTGGAAATCTAATCATCATCATCTTATCTTTTCTGAAATTCTACTAAAGAAAATGTAGAAAATCTGTTGCATATACTCTGTCAGAGTTATTAATTAATTAATTCTTAAATTAATCAATAAAATGTTACAGAGATAAAGTACATTCTGTCTAAGCTGTCTAATATGGTAGCCACTAGCCATGCATGTCTATTTAAATTGAAATTAGCATAGACTGAATTAAATAAAATTTGAAATTTAGTTCCTCAGCTATGGAAGCCAAAATTCCAGTGCACAGAAGCCACATGTAGCTGCTGGTTGCCGTCTAGAACAGAGAAAACAGACGACATTTACATCATTTCAGAACATAATAGCTGTTCTAGATTGATGATGCAAATTTAAAGACAGTGTCTATATTCTCATGGAGCTCAGTCTGATGGAAACAACCTACAGGTAATGTTGACATTTAACATTTATTTTGAGATGACCGTGTTTGATGGAATGTGAGTACTAGACAGAATATCCTCCTGAAATGACTTATCACCTCTTAACTCCATGAAAATTTCTGCCACATTTATTTTCATCCAGAATCTGAGAATATCAATTCTGACTTACACATTTTCTTGGTTCCCACTGTCTTCTGGAGAGAAACCACAGGTCTGCCCTTAGCACCCAATATACTCAGGATGTGCCTTCTGCTGACCTCTCCATCTTACTCTTAATTACATTTCTTTCTAGTTGAATCAGTATCTGCAAAAGACAATCCACAAACTGCTACATACAATAAACTGTTGATCAGCTCTTGGAATTAGAACATGATATTCCTCTACCTGGAAACTTCCTACATTTCTTGAGCATACCAGTGTACATATCACTTACAAACTAGCATCTTTATCTCATGGTCTTAGTTCTGTGAGTTTTTTGTCCCCACAGTTCCTGTGCCATCACTCCCACATGCCCAGTGTGCTGATTTATAATTGCCATTTCTCCACTGGTCTGTCATGACTGGGCCATGAGCTTCTTGAAGCAGGATGGAGTGTAACTACTCTCTGGGACTCAAGTGCCCAACAAGATCTTGCACATAGGAAGTCTTAGTAAACCATACCTGGTGAAGGTGAGGACAATCACACCCTATCAGAAAGAGAAGAATGGTGCAAACTTCTGAAAACATCTAATGTGATGCAAGAAAGTTTCTCTCTCTCACTGGCCCAATGGGAGGCTTATGCTTCCTCCACTTCCTAAGATGTGTGGGTCTGGTGGCAACTGCTTGTCAGTGGATGTGTCAATGACAAGCACCCTCCAAGCCAGGCCATTTATATAATGTCCTTACACTCCCCAGTGTCTATTCTACTGCTAGGTTGTTCTGGAGGAATCCTGTTTTGATAAGAGAGGTAAAAATGAAAGACCAAAGCACCTTCTTTTCCCTGAAAAAACTGTATGAGGGACAGTTACTCTGCAGAGTCAATGAGACTCAGAGGAAACTGCATGATGAAGAAATAAATTTTACTTTGCTCCTGCAACATAAATGACCAACTCAAATATAACAGAGTATAAGATTTATTTTTAAAGAAAAATTTATATAATTTTGACAAATAAGACCTGATAAGGGAGTTCCCATGTTCGATGCTCCTACAATTTGATTGTACTTAAGAGCGACTTCAACCTTTAACTGGTGGAAGAATAAATCAAATTAGTTTCCATCCTT
Organism: Rhinoceros unicornis; assembly: GCA_028646465.1. Classification (NCBI taxonomy): domain Eukaryota; kingdom Metazoa; phylum Chordata; class Mammalia; order Perissodactyla; family Rhinocerotidae; genus Rhinoceros; species Rhinoceros unicornis. The sequence continues at coordinate 4,779,148 of CM053541.1, read as the reverse complement.
AAACGTTTCTTTAGTTCTTTATTTTCTGTCCCACATGGAACACTTACATAACCCGAGAAATTAAAACTTTCATAACTATTTAGAATGAGATTTTCTTGCAAAATTTTCCTATTCTTCCACATTGCCCAATTATCCCAAGCTTTTTTATATCTTGTTTTGATTTTATTTTCACTCTATTAACTCACATAAATATTTTAATGAATCAAATTCTTGAAAGGCGTATGACACGTTTAATCTTTAGGTAACAAAAAACTTAGTAGTTCCCCGCAAACCCTCACACTCTCTTCATTTTGTGATTTCAGCATTTTTTATGAATAGAACA
>CM053541.1:4737845-4768279 GCA_028646465.1 Rhinoceros unicornis | reverse complement strand
AAGATTTCTTCTTGAGTGAGTCTGGTAGTTTGTGTCTTTCAAGACTTGGTGCATTCCATTTAAGTTCTCAAATTTATGGGCAGTGTTGTTTGTAGTAATATTCTGTTAGCATTCTATTAATTATTAATTAATTAAAAATAATCATATTTGTGGTGATATCGCATCCTTCAAGCCAGATGTTGGCAAGTTGTTTCTTGCCCCTTTTTTTCATGATTAGTCTGGCTAGTGGTGTGTCAATTTTATTGGCTTTTTTCTTGTCTGTGTGTCAGGAAGATTGGCGCTGAGTTAACATCTGTCACCAATCCTCCTCTTTTTGCTGAGGAAGACTGGGCCTGGGCTAACATCTGTGCCCATCTTCCTCCACTGTAGGTGCGACGCCACCACAGCATGGCTTGACAAGCGGTGCATCAGTGGGCGCCCGGGATGTGAACCCTGGGCTGCTGCAGCAGAGCACGTGCACTTAACCGTTACCCCACCAGGCCAGCCCCTTACTGGTCTTTTTAGAGAATCAGCTTTGAGTCTCATTGATTTTTGTTCCTGTTTTGTTTTCAGTTTCATTGATTTCTGCCTTTTGTTATTATCCTTACTTTGGGGTGAGTTTGCCCTTCTTTTCCTTGTGTCTTAGATGGAAGCTTAGGTTAGTGATTAGAAACCATTCTTTGTTCAACATGAGCACTTGCTGCTCTTCCCTTCCTGCTAAACTCTGCTTTGGCTGCACTCCACAATGTTTAGTATGCTGCATTTCCATTTTCATTCCGTTCAAACTATTTTCCAATTTTCCTTGAGTTCATCTTCACCCTATGGATTATTTAGAAGTGTGGTCTTTAATTTCCAAATAGTTGAAAATTTTCCAGATCTTTTTTTTATTTTTATTTTTTGTTTATTGCAGTAACATTGCTTTATAACATTGTATAAATTTCAGGTTTACATCATTATACTTCTATTTCTGCATAGATTACATCATGTTCACCACCCAAATACTAATTACAACCCATTACCACACACATGTGCCTAATTATCCCTTTTGCCCTCCTCCCTCCCCGCTTCCCCTCTGGTAACCACCAATCCAATCTCTGTCTCTATGTGTTTGTTTGTTGTTGTTATTATCTACTACTTAATGAGTGAGATCTTTCTAACAATAGATTTTTACTTAAATTCCATAAGGATCAGAAAAGAAGTGATGAATGATACTAATTCTTTTAAATTGTTAATCTTTGTTTTATAACCAAGGATATGGACTATCGTGGCCAATATTCCATGTGCACTTGGAAAGAATGTGTATTTTGCTGATAGAGGAGTGCTCTCTGTGTGTCAATCAGTTTAAGCTGTTGACAATATTGTTCAGGTTCCCTGTGTCCCTGCTGATTTGACATCCGTTTACTCAATCAATTACCAAGAGAGGAGTATAAATTCCAGAACTATAATTGTTCATGTACTTATTTCTCCTTTCATTTCTGACAGGTTTTGCTTTACAGACTGCGAAGCTCTGTGGTTTTCTGCACGCACATTTAGGATTACTATGTCTTTTTGGTGAGTTGAACTTTTTATCTTCATGTAGTATCTGTTTTTATCCCAATAATTTTCTTGTTCAAAAGTCTACTTTATCTGATATCTTCTATTGTACTTTCTCATATGGTAGCCACTGTGGTAGACAGAATAATTCTGCTTTCTCCCAAATTCCAAACTAATCCACACCCCAATCCCTGAAACCAGTGAGTGAGTTACCTTACGTGTGTTGTTTAAATCCACTAAGTTTGTGATAATTTCTTACAGCAACAATGGGAAACTTAGGCAGCCACTTACGTGCTTTTAATTAATGTTTCCACAATGTATTCATCCTTTTCCTTTTCACCTGTCTACATCATTGTATTAAAGTGAACCTCTGGTAGACTACATAGAGTTGGGTCATACTTGTTGTTGTTAATCCAATCCTACAATCTCTGCCATTCGATTGTGCTTGCTCTGTTTATATTTAATGTAATTATTGAAGGTTCTTTTCAGGTTTACCATTTATTGTTTGTTTTGTGCTTGTTCCCTCTGTTGTTTGTTCTTCAGTTTTCCCTTTATGCCTTCTTTGGCTTTTGGAATACTTTTTAGTATTCTGTTTTAATTTATCTATTGGTCTTCTAGCTGTAACTCTTTGCATGTTGTTTCTTAAGTGGCTGTTGTAGGTATTATAATATATACACCCAATTTCACAGGGTCTACATAGAGTTAACACTTTACCTCTTCAAGAGAAATGTAGAAGCCCTAACACCATATTAAAGTCCTATCACCCCCATCCCTTTATGCTGTGGTTGTTCTGTGTGTTACATCTACATCCATTAAAACCTCACCAGACAAGGTTATCAGTTTTGCTTTCAACAGCCAAACACATTTTAAAGAACTTAACAGGATAAAAATATGCTATTACATTTACCTAGATATTTACCATTTTTTGCTCTTCCTTTATTCTTGAATTTCCAAGTTTCCCTCTAGAATTATTACCTTTCAGCCTGAAGAACTTTCCTTATTTCTTTCAGAGCAGGTCTGCTGGCAACAAATTCTTTGTGTTCCTTCCTCTCAGAATGACTTTATTTCGCTTTCATTCCTCAAGAATATACCCAGAAGAATTTCAGACTGGCTGTTCTTGTCTCTCAGAACTAGAGCATCTTCTGACCCTGATGTTTTCTGATGTGAAATCTATAATCATTCAAATCATTTTTCCTCTGCGTTTCATGGCATGTTTCTCAGGATGCTTTCAAGTTTATTTTTTTCTTTTGATTTTCACAAATTTGGTTATGATTATGATGTGTATAGGCATGGTTTTTAAAGCTTATCCTATTTTCTTTTGCTGAGCATCTTGAATGTGTATTGTGATTTTTGTATGTGTATTTTTTGTGACTTTCAAAAAATCTCTGAAATGGTCAGCTACATGTTTATTCAAATATTTTTTCTTCATTAACATCAATCTCCTTTTGCTGGGTGATTAATAATATAAATTCTCTTACACATCCCTGAGTCTGTGTTCATTTTTTAAAGTCTTTCTTGCCTCCAACCCCTGCTCTCACCCAGTGCCTGAAGAAAGAATTCACAGGATGAGATGAAGACATCTCAGGGGAGGAAGGGGCAATGAGGAGGCAGAAGTGACTCAGAGGTTTTGGAGGAGGGTGATGAAGAAAAACCGGCGCTGACTTATAGAAACAAGGAAGTCAGTGAAGGGAAGTGTTTCGGGGGAAGAAAATCCACAATCCCAGGTCAGGAGGGAGGGCCATGCTTTCTTCTGAGAAATGGTGATCAGTCTTCTAAGCATCTCCACGAGCCTCCTTCTCCCCCAGGGTCCTCCTCCCTGTGATGGCCCCACTGGCTCCTCCAGGCACCAAGACAGGGAGGGGACCAGCCTTCAGTTCCTCACTCTTGCAAGTCACATCCAACTATCAAATCCACACCACCACGCCCCCTGAGTCCCTTTTAAGAATATCCTGATCCACCAAAAGACTCAGGCATCTGCACTGTGTCATCACATCAGCCTCCTTTCCGGTCCTCGAATCCAGGCCCCCACTCCTTTCTGCAGTTCATGCCTCTCTCTGCCTCCAAAGGACTCTTCTATCAACCCTATCTGGTCTGATCCGGCCCTTCCAACAGTTTCCATCTTCAAAAAAGATACGAGTTGCACCATCTGATGTTCAGGGCTGTGAACGATCATGCCTGAGCTAAACTCACAGCCACAGCAAACACCACTCTTCTCCTCAACCAAACTCATCACAGTTAACCACACACACACCAAGCACACCCACAAACTGAGCTACTTAACAATTCTGTGCCTTCCTTGGGCTGCTCACTCAGCCAGTCTGAACCTAGTATACTCCTTTCCAACCTGCCAGACCTAGATGCCATCCTGTCTCATTCCACTCAACTGTAAATGTATTTTTTGTTATAGGTTTGTGTAAGGGTAGTACGAGAAAACCACGTAGAAGACTTAAAATCCTGATCGATATGCCATCCAGGGGCCAGATTCATGTTGGAGTTTTATTATCACTAGAGTTAATTATCAATAGAGACTTCCTGCATTACATTTCTACATGGTGGTAGTCTTTTTAAAACAGAAATCTGTTCATACTGTCTGTTGCTTAAAGTCTTCCCATTGCCTTAAAGATAAAATACAAAATACTTGCATGGTGCTCAGGATCCTGTGTGACAAGACTCAGTCTTCTTCTGATTGCTCTCAATTCTGAAGACAGCTCCGATCTTTCTGGGTGAGGATGCCCTACCAACAACACCTCTGAGCTAACCCTGTTCATGCCTGGGGTCACTCCTTTCCCCTAGAAGGATCCCTCACAGCCAGGACCCAGGTTGCAGGACGTCAACCCATTATTTAATCTTATTGTCTCCTGTTTTCTTTTTTCTTCCAACTTGTATTAAAATAAGAGTATAAACGAATTGTTTGCCTCCTAAATATTTGTAATGTCTGTCTTCGTTCATCTGAGCCCCATGAGTCCAGGTAAGAGTCTGTCAGCTTCGCCAATGACTCTCCAGCACCTGGCACTGTGACTGGACATGGTAACTGCTCAATAAACATTGACTAATTGTCTGGCTGATGAAAGAAGGGAAGAAAATTTGCATTTACAGAAGCTCAGCATGAGGAAGTGATTTGCCCCAGGTCACAAAGCCTCTGTAGAGGCAGAGTCAGATTTGGAACAGAGGTTGTGCTGGCTCCTCTCCTACCCTATCCAAGCCTCATGTTCTGGGACAAGTGTCACTCTCTGGATGCACTTGGCATGAGGTAGAGGCAGAGTGCGTGGGGTCTGGCAAGTCTCACATCTGGTCTGAGAGGTCCCCAGAGCCTGCCGTCTACTTGGCTACACCCTTCAGGGAGAGCAAAGGTTTCCCTGAGAGGGCTGTTCCCCTTCCTGTGAGGCTACAGATGAGGAACCCATGATGTGTCACATGGAGCCCTGACCTTGTCAATCTCCTTGTGTCTGTCTGTCCTGCCAGCTTCTGTGGACTTTATAAGTCATCTGTGTGGCTGGAGACCATGGGAGGCAGGGCCCAGACACATACTCTCATTGCCCGTCTCTGTCTCGGTGATTCTGGGAAAAAGAGGAGGGATAGTGTCTCCTCCTCTCCCAGGTCTTGGTCCCAGAGAGACTCCAGGACTCAGGAGGCTCAGTGGGAGAGAACTTCAGGGGGAGGAGAGTGTGCTCAGTGCCCAGAACTAACCCCAATGCTCAGAGTCCTAGCCAGGCCTGGACCTTCTATGCGTGGTTGGGGGACACGGTCTCACAGGAAACTCTCTTTGGGGGCTATGTTGGGGCCTGTGGAGCCAGTACAAGCAGGTGAGTCCTCCCCCACACCTCCTGCTTCAGCCCAATGAACCCCATTGGCAGCTGGGGGAGCACAGAGGTTCGGGGCTGATGGTGACCAGTCTGGAAGGGGCCTTGAGAGACAGCTGGGGAAACTGAGGGGAAAAGGGCTCCCCAGATAATTCAGTTATTATTCCTTTCCAGGAGTACCCCCCAAACTCTCCAACTGGGTTGACCCAGGCACCATGGTCACTGCGGGGAGCCCTGTGACCATCTGGTGTCAGGTGTCTCTGCAGGCTGATGTCTACCGTCTGTCTAAACCCTTGGATACAGAGGCCCCACAGGACTCCAGAAACAAGGCTGGTTTCTCCATTGAATCTATGAGCTCACACACTGCAGGGCTATATCAGTGTTCATATCACACCAGCTGGAATGGCTTGTCAGAGCGCAGTGACCCCCTGCCCCTGGTGGTGACAGATAAGGGGAGGAGTCGGGTCCTCTCTCACTGTGGGCTCCTCCTCACAGGCAGAAGGGAATGGAGTGTGGTCTCAGGGGACCTCAGTCCTCACAGTCCACACCTGGGGTATGTGGGCTGATGGTCCCCCTTTAACACAACTCCCTCCTTGTTCCTCAGGAGTGTACAGCACACCCTCCCTCTCAGCCCACCCAGGACCTGTGGTGACATCAGGAGGGAACGTGTCCCTCTCCTGTAGCTCAGAGTCCCAGTTAGACACTTTCCATCTGCTGAAGGAGGGAGGAGCTGACCCGCCCCAACATATGGAATCAAGGTTCTATCAATGCATGTGGCAGGCTGTCTTCCCTGAGGGCCCCGTGTATAACTCCTATGGGAGGACCTACAGATGCTATGGTTCTCCCAGCTCCTACCCGTATGTGTGGTCACACCCCAGTCACCCTCTGCATCTTGAGGTCACAGATGAGGGAATCCCCCAACCCATCTCTTTCCTGGAACCCCAAAATGACCGACCTAAGCTTTGTGCCCAGTAAAGCCATGTGGTGATGGGGGTGGTGACATGGCATCCTGGGGCCTGAACCACAGAGCAGGATGTTTGGGGGTGGAACAGTGAGAACAGTCACTGCAGGTCCCAGTGGGCAATGTGGGGTGTGCGTCCCCTTCGATGCCACTGTCCCTTCTCTCCAGGCTTGTACAGGGAGCCCTCCTTCTCAGCCCAATCGGGCTCGCTGGTGCTCTCTGGAGACAACCTGACACTCCAGTGTTGCTCAGAGGCCAGCTTTGACAGATTTGCTCTGACCAAGGACGAGGGGCTTACACCCCCACAGAGTCTTCATGGGCAGCACAGCCCTGACTTCTCCCTGGGCCGTGTGAACTGCGCCCACGGGGGCCAGTACAGATGCTACAGTGGACACAAACTCTCCTATGCATGGTCGGCCCCCAGTGCCCCCCTGGACATCATGATCACAGGTGAGGAGCCCCATGTCCTGATTGTCTGCTCAGGACCCTGGGCCCAGGTTCACCCCTGGTGGTGATGGGGTCCAGGGAGACAGTCCTGGAGCAGAGGCTGAGATGGGGCAGTGGTCTAAGGAAAGGGAGGGAGAAAGGGGGAGTGAGGGACAAGGATATAAAGAGACCCACCCAGAGAGACTGAGAGGAGCTGAGAGGGGGTCACAGACAGAGTCCCTGGAGAGAGGACGGTGGCCCCTCAGCTCAGGGTCAAGGGCGTGTGGGGAGAGGGCAGCTCTCTATACCTCATGATCTTCCCCTCCCCCAGGAATGTATGAGAAACCCTCCCTCTCAGCCCAGCCGGGGCTCTCAGTGTCCTGGGGAGAGAAGGTGACCCTGCAGTGTCGCTCTGAGATCTGGTTGGATATCTTCTAATCTGTCTAAGGGGGGGACACTTGCTGCTCCCCAGCATTTTCGTCTGCAGGTCATGGCTGCACCCTTTTGGGCCAACTTCACCATCAGTCCTGTGACCTCAGACCACAAGGGGACCTACAGGTGCTACGGTTCAAACAGCACCTCCCCCTACCTGTTGTCACTCCCCAGTGACCCCCTGGAGCTCCTGGTCTCAGGTGAGAAGCCCTAGCCGTGTCCCCTCTGTCCCTATGACCTATTTGGTTTCCTGTTCTCAAGAGATATCTGGGTTGGTATGGGAGAGAAGGGCTCAAAGCATGGGTCATCCAGATGGAGATCTGCCCCTCAGAGACTCTCCCCCCGCCACCCATCCCCTTCCCCTTCCCTGCATCTAGAAGGTGCCAGGTGGGCAGAAGGATGGTCTTTGGGATCCACAGGGCAGATGCTGGAGAAGAGCTTGAGTGAGATGGGGACTCCAGGGTCAGCCCAAACCCCTCTCTCTCAGGGCTGTTCTCAACAACTGGAGAGTCACTGAGGCCCCTTGGATCAGAGAGAGCACAGATGACACGAAGTCACTTCTGAGAGTTCCCAGAGAATGTAATGCCCCCTCAGACACTCAAGGACAGGCTTGCATCCCAGGGGAGCTGGGAATTGGGCAGCGATACAAGTGGGAACCACAGGCCTCCAGGAGCTCTGAGGCTGGTCTGATGATAGGTGAGGTGGTCACAGCAGAGGGAGATGTTGTGGGGTCATCCTGGAGGAGAGACAGCTGATTAGAACAGGGAAGAACAGCAGCCCCGCCATCACATACCCCATCCTTGTTTATGATATATGGGATGAGATCCACTGAGGGGATCTCAGTGCTCCCTGAGATGGTGATTTTGGCCAGGTACCTGGTCCCAGAGCTCCTAGTCTCAGGAGAGCACCCCCTGTCTCTGTCCTCTCTGAGCTCAGAGGGCCTTATCTGGGCCCCATCCACAGGAAAGTGTGAGACACGATAGAATAATTGGAGCACAGCAGAGGTTACACAGAGGAGGATCCAGCCCATGAGAGGGTGGAAATAGGTTGGAACCTCCTTCCTTGGGACACCCCATCCCTGAAGTATAAGACAGGGCTGAGGAAGGGAGAGGGATGGAATGAGTCAGTGAAACTAAGAGGAAATGAGATTAGACTGAAGATACAAGACAGAGGCCCCCACCTACTGACTTCTTGGTGTCTCCTTCTCAGAACCACAGCCTCGCCACTCACCAGGAGCCAGGACCAGGGGGAGATCCCACAGAGGTGCTCATCTAGGAGTCAGGGTATGAGGGATCCCTGGGAGGTGGGGCTGAGGCTGTGTGGGCTCAGCTCTCCTGGGAGGGTGAACTTCTGAGAAAGCTTTTCCCCGTCTGAATAAGGGGGAGCTGCCTGGCCGTGACCTCCAGAGGCCTTTTCATTTCTGACCTTCTGGGGCATCTGGGAAGGGGCTCATCATAGACCTGCTCCTGGTCCAGGCCTCTCTGGGCCTGTCCTGCTTCTCCCAGTAACTCTGACCTTGTGAGGATTAAAAAGCTGAGGGAGACAGGGGGCAGGTGCATGTGATTTTAATCCATCAGGCCTAGAGTCTCAGCTTAGCAAGAGGAAGCCACAATATTGTGGAGACTGCAAAGATTTGGAATCCGCATTGATTTACCATCTCTACCCTCCTCGTCCCACACAAAAACTGTGAGATTTTTTTTCTAAAAGCCACCACCTTGTCAGATCACCTTGGGGCTTGTAGGCCTCTAACCAGTTTTGGAAGATATGTGGAGCAGAAGGAGAGGGGCGGGTTTGCAGCATTTGTTGTCCAGGCCTAACTTGGAGTCTAGGGATGGTGCTGGGCTGATGGACAGGCTGGGAGAGACGGAGAGAGGATAGATGGAAATTCCCTTGGAAGCTCTTATTTCTTATTTCCAAGAGACCTTTAGATGGAGCCCCTCACTCACACATGTGGGGGGGGGTGCCTGAACCCTCTTAGACCTGGACAGGAGGCTGCTCGGGCCAAGGAGGGATCTGCTGTGGGTGCAGGTGGAGCCCACACCAGACACTGTCCTATAGAGAGAAGCACCTTAGTTGTGGGTACCGCTCTGCACGGCCCTCCTGTGCTCCCCTGGAGGCCTCCAGCCACTCAGTGCACACCTGAGACTAAGGAGGGACCATGCACGGCTCACTGGGGTCACTTAGGGGATCACTGCACAGCACGTCTGTGTGCAGTTCACGTCTACTCTACATTTTCTGTGCACGCTTCTCTATCATTGCTTTCTTTCTCTGAGAACTTTAGTAGTGAAACTTGCATATATAATTACAAATTCAACTTATAAAGATTTATCGCTTAAAAATAAGCAAATCTATTCCTATTGTCATTGGGATTAGATTAAATTTATACATTTATTATGGAAAGTAACTTTTTATTAATATGAAGTTTTCCTATAAAAGATGCTTAGGGGCCTGCCCGGTGGCGTAGTGGTTAAGTGCGCATGCTCCGCTGCTGGCAGCCCGGGTTTGGATCCTGGGCGAGCACTGACGCACCGCCTGTCAGGCCATGCTGTGGCAGTATCCCATATAAAGTGGAGGAAGATGGGCACGGATGTTAGCCCAGGGCCAGTCTTCCTCAGCAAAAAGAGGAAGACTGGCATGGATGTTAGCTCAGGGCTGATTTTCCTCAAAATAAAAAAAATAAAATAAAAATAAAAAAAAATAAAGATGCTTAAAAGAAGGGCTTAATAATGACTTCAGATGCATTTTTAAGTTTTATTCATAAAATCGTCTACACCTATAGCTTAAGCTTTGTTCAACTGCTTTATTAATTTATAAGTAAGATCTTTGATTTTTTATAATTTATAAATATTTAAATATAGATAACAATGATATTGCCTTGGATATATTAATTTTATGTCTCATTAACTTACTACAGATTCTCCACCATTCAATTGTTTTTCAGTTTACCTCCTATGATTTACAGACAATAATTTCATTAACCTCAAGGAAATTGAAATTTCACTTATTTCCAGATTGTGCACCAATTTTATTTGTATCAAATACTATATGAAAATGCGGACAAGGTAAAATGTTAAAATATACCTGAGTGTCACTTTCAGGTAACATCTTCATTTTTAATCCAAATTGCTTTAAGGCAAATACAACAAAAATCTATATTTTTTATAAGTATAACACTATTGACCTATCCCTCAGTCCATTTTTCTGTTATATTCAGATTTTATTAGGAAAAAAATTATTTTCTTTATAGAAATTAGGATTTTTTTCTGGACTTTTTAACTTCTCCTGAATTCTTTCTCTTTAATTTTAGCCATGGTGAGATACATTTAAAATACTTATTAGTATCAAACATCTGGATATTAACCCCAGTGAATGACGTCTATCATTAATTCATACTTTCTGACCAGTATAAGCTTATTTAGAATTTTTACATTGAGATGTATAATTAGAATTGATCTATAATGTTTTATTTTCTTTTTTTATGTTAAAACTGGTTAGAATAGATTTGAAGAGTTACCTAATTTTTGTGCTCACCCAATACATAAAACCACTGATTTTCCTGTTCCTTAACTCTTTGAAGACTAGCAACGTGGATTTTCTTTGGGATATTTGAAATAGAGAGGGTAGAGATTATCTACTTTTTTTCCTTTCATTTAGTGTCATTAACCATCACATGATTTTAATATCAAAGAAGCTGAGAAATTCACACCTTCTTGCAACTCACTTTCTTACCCAGCATTTTAGCGTGAAAAAGTTCAAATATAAAATCGAATGATTAGTCTTCTCTCCTTGAAATCTTATAGCAGTTTCCAGAGTTATTTCAGAGAAAGAGAGAGAGATGATGATGATGATGATGACGATGATGATGGTTACGGAAACTCCCTCATCCGTCCTGTCATTTCTGGCTTGTCTCGAATGCACCACGACCCCAAATCTCAGCTCCCCCTTCACCTCTGGACCCAGCTATATCTCACAGACATGACTTTATTCCTTGTTGAAGAACAGTCGGAGATCTTTCTGGGGTCCTGCTCTCACTGCAGCCTGTGACGCGCCTCATCTGGGTCTTCACGTGGCTCCTCTCAGGCTCCTTCTCCTATTCAGGAATCAGCTTAAACATCCTCTCCAAGTGTGACCTTCATGGTGACACCGTGTAGATCACACCTATCTTCTCATTACATAATTTATTTCTTATAATTAACCCAACTGATGTCGTATATTTGTATGAATTGAAGTTGCTCTCTTCTCTCCTGTATTTAGACCCACCACTCATCCACGGATCCCCATTCTTCAGTTGTTGAATAAACAGAAGCTCTCATATCTGGAAGAGTTAGCATGCATGGTTGATATCCCAGAGTGAACAGAGAGCATACAAGAATTCAATTATTTCTGTATTGGGAGACCAGGTTTCTCAACAATCCTGAGCTCTGGGGGCACATGCAAACTCTGTTTCAAAGAGGCTCAAAAGCAAAGTTTAAATTCGAAAAACCACACGAAGACTGAGAGAATCCAATGAGAACAGAAGGAATCCTTCTACAACAGAGAAAGGATTCTTCAAGGGACTGCATAATAGTTATTTCATGAGAAACAGAGGGAATCATAAGACCACAGAGCCCAGGGGAAAGACTTGAGTCATATCAACTCCTCAACCATCCCCACTATTTTATGATTCTCAGCATCAGCTGACACCATCAGCCCATCACAATACAAGTCAGACTCCAAGAGTAGCAAGCAGGAGAAATCCTCGGTTATGGGGCTGGTGCAGAGGGTCATGTCCTGCCAAGGGGAGGCAGGTGCCTGGGTGGATATACAGAAATCTTTGGTGACTTTGCTCAGACCTTACCTCTGTGACCTCTTTCTCCACAATTCCTAGCTTCACATCCCCAAGACTACACAGTGGAGAATCTCATCCAGATGAGCGTGGCTGCTGTGATCCTGGTGGTCCTTGGGATTGTGCTAGTTCCAGCTCAGCACAGCCCAAAAAGACCCCAAGGTGCAGCCAAGAGGTAAACACAAGCAAGAACTATGCACTGTTCAGAGTGGTAGAGCCTTGGAAATAAATCTTGTGTGCCCAGGAGGTTCTGGAAGAGCATCTGGGGCATACGCTGTGTGAACTGTTTGCAGGTCATTGTGAGGTGGAGGAATCGTTGTTCATGTGCAGGGTCAGTGTAGACTCTTCTGCCATTAAACTGTGGAGCTTGCCTTCCAACCGCTGTTGAGTTATCTTGACTGGCTCCTATCTTTCCCCCTTTCTGTGAAATCAGCATGTTACCCACATGACAGATTTGGGTCCACACCTCCTTACATTTTCATGCTCTAGCACACTTTCATGTAACATATTTTTCTTCATTGCTAACCACCACATCCCTTGATGTGTATTAAGGAGTGTTCGCCTCTTATTCAGAGCATGCAATCTTTTTTAATAAATCAATGAATTGCAGTAACAAAGATCCAGCCTGAAGTAGGTAAATCCAAATGATGCCCTAACACCATCTCTGGACTCTACCAGACCTTCACTTTTCATCAGATGCTACCTGTGTAATTTCTTCAGAAATATACTCACTTGGAATCAAGACACTGCTGTCTGAAGTGATAGCAAGATTCTTACTGCGGCTAAACACCCGTCGTTAAAAGCAGTAATTCAGATATTTTCCAGTTTCTCTGGTGTATATATTCCCTCCGTGGCCAACTTCAGGGTGCCAATGTGAGGTCCCAGATGCAGAGTTGGGAAGTGATGCACAGAATTGCCTGTCACAAAACACTCCAAGCCAATAGGACACCTTGAATTCCACTCTGATAGCCCCAAAGTGCACCTAAGTTTCCTTGTATTTTGTGTATAATGATCATTCCTACTTTAATGTTGTGACACAGTTTCAGGGAAATCACAAGGCCAAAATTCCAGCACATTCAGGCGAGATGCAAAGAGAAAAATGGGAATATCAATTATGGGAGAGAATAGTGAGCACACAGAATTCTAATTCATTACTAGTAGGAGTGCAAGATCATCCATCAATTTAGAGAATTGATGATACTTATCTAGTTAAAGTAAGAGACACGCAGGTATGATATTTAAGTATGTACCTTAGAGAAAATATGTACATTGACACCAGGATCCATTCACAAGGACATTGACAGAAGAGATATTCATCTTAGTCAAAATCATTTTAAGATATATGCACCAAAAAAAGAGAAAATTTGCTTTTCTCTGTAGAAAATCAAATATTATATGTCAGATAAAATGAACAAACTATAATTCCAAATGGTCGTGTGTATCCATCTTCAAACATAGTACTGAATAAATGTAAGAAGACTGTAAAAAGCCATATCTTTAGGATTATCCCATTTACCTAACGTTAAAAAGGAAACATCATGCATTATTTAGGAATGTATACCTAAAATAAACTCTCTTGGAAAAAGGAGAGAAAAGAATTCCATCCAATCCATGATGGTGGTTACAAATAAGCTGAGGTTAGATGGTTTTGTTCACTTTAGAAAGAACAGACTCTTCTGGAATACTGACAATGTTCTTCTCGACTTTCATTTGATGACTCATAAGTCTATTTGTCATTACAGGTCTATAGTGCATTTCTGCTCTATAACCATTATTATTTTCCACACAAATTAGTGATGTGGGGTTGAATTAGGGTGGTGAGAGCCACATCCTACACTAGTGACTAATTCCTAACCGAGTGGCAGTTGATCTGTTACAGCAAATACTTCGCATTTTGGCATCGTGTTTTCCTCAAAACATGACCTCCACCTGCCTAATCACCCTCACCTGAATCTATTTAGACACTAAGATGCTTTTCAGGTGAGAAACTGGGTCTCTGAACAAACAATTTGGCCAATACTAGACTATATGCAATTAAGAATTTAAAGTGGGCTCATGTGTGTTCTTGATCCCTAATGGTCCAAGTATCTGAACTGAGATGAATCCACCCACTGTGGACTTGAGGGTAATTTCAGAGATGGGGTTTAACCCATCAGGTAGTGGTTTTGGGTCACACCCCTGGGGTTGATTCAGGACTGAACTACACTCAGAAGGTCTGGTCTTTCTCGGACCCACTGAGAAGGAATCAGATAGAGGTCATGGAGGGAGGAAGCTCCATTTTCCTACAGAAAACGCATGTCAGAGGTTCTCATGTGCCATGTTCTGTGAATCTGTTCTGTCTGGTTCTGTCTGCTCCCCTCATCTGCACTGAACCACACAAGCTGGGCTGGGACAGAGCCTGGATCCTCACAAGCCCACCCTGTGTTTCCTGGATGGAAGTGGTGCGGACTGCAGGGAAATCAGCCCAGCCCAGGTTTTAGGACAAAATGGACCCCAAGGAGCTCAGCAGCCATGGTCCCTTTCAAATGGGGACCTTTAACTCTTTGCTTTTGATATTTGTAGATATACTTTCACTGATTGGATGGGTGAATGAATTGTTTATAAACAGAAAAAAATGAAAGAAAAAATTTATTTCACACACACACTGCAATTTGAAATAAATCAAGCCCGTATCCTCCCCTGCTGCCTTCCTCTTTTGTTTGTGTAAATTTGGTTCCTCTCTCAGTTCTCAGACCCAAGAATTCCCTGTTTTCCACTCCACTCAGCTGAAACATAAGAAAAAGCTGGCAAACCGAAATGAGCGAATCAACCAAAAAAACAAAATCATGGAGGTGAGGAAGGCTACGTAATTTGTGGGGCACAGCGCTAAATGAAAATACAGGGCCCCTTAGACCAGTTTCAAGATGGTGACAGAGAACATCAACCGAATTTAGAGCCCTGTCCTATCACACAGCTCATCACCCATGAAGCCTGCCCTTTGTAGAGCAATGTAGAGTTATTGCACACTGTGGTACAGACCAGCATTTTCTGAGTGCCTTCTGGGTGCCAGGACCTGTGCTAGGTGCTGCACACACTCCATCGCTGAGTCTTCAACATATAACTATTAGATGTGGGTCATCTCCTCCTTTGTAAAGATGATTTCAGGATCAGGAATTAATTTGCCTAAAACACACGAGTTTGGGACTACCATCGATTTACAAGTAGGTCTGTCTCCTATTTCCTGCCCATTCCAGCTCACTGTCTCCCAATTCCATCCTACCCAAACATTGTCCTGAGGACCTGGCAGGACCCTCACTCCTAGCTTCATCATCCTGGTCTCTGTCTCACCCCCAGTCTCTGTAATTTCAAAGAAAACAGCTGTGTAAGGAGATGCCTAACTCTGGGGTCAGGGTGATCTGAATTCCTTTCTCAGATGGAAACACTGCAGATTTGTCCTCAAAGAACAGACACACATCCCTAAGCCTCCATGTTGTTGTCTTTAAAGTAGAGATGATATTCTAGTGTTAGAAAGGATCCCAACAGAAGAAAACCTCCACTGAAAGGCCCTGAAATAACTGATGCCCCACAAATAGTAGTTCCTTCCCTTATACCATCCTCCTGGAAAAGAGAAGAAAGTGAGTTCCCTTGAGGAGAGCCTCCCATTTCCTCCAGGTCTCTCCTTACGCTCGGATCCCAGATTTTCCAACCTTGTTTCCACAGCAATGAGCACATGACCATCCATGCCGGGAGAAAAGGGACACTATGAACTCGAGGATAACCAAGCACACTGAGATCCCAGAACACAACAGCTGTCCCTAGTCACTGCACGTGCACAATTACTGCAGGCTTTGCAAATGCCCCAACAGAAAGTGCCCCTGGAGGTGGTGTTGACAGGTCAAGTGCCTCCATAGTCCACTCCCCAACTCTCTGCTTCTGACCCTAAGCTGGACACAGGCCTGTATTCCCACATGGAGCTCATCTCTACACGGCCACCTCACTGTACTGTAGGGACAAGACGTGGGTCACAGTGGTGCTGAGTCTCACGTGAGTCTCATGGTATCCCCATAGAAATAGCTCTATAGTGATGTTCAATACTTTCAGACAACAAGGTGGCATGCAGTTTTGTGAAGTTTTCAATGTAATAAATAATTTGGACCTCATTTAAACCTCATGAGGAAATTACTAATCTCGTTTACATTTACATGATACATGATGAGAAAGTCGAGATTCAGGGATCCTGCAGTATGTTCAGAGTCACAGATCCAAAGAGTGGAAGATCCAGGAATGAGGCCAAGATTCCAGATACCAGAGTCCAGTCTTGCAAACACTATGAATTTCAACCTTCTATTAGTTTCCTAGGGTTGTCATAACATTTCCACAAACCAGGTGGATGAAAACAAATTTATTCTCTTACAATTCTGGAGACTAGAAGGCCACAATCAAGGTGTCAGCAAGCCCATGTTGGCTATTCAGGTCCTAGGGAAAAATCCTTCCTGTCTCTTCTTAGCTCTTGCTGACCACAGGCACCCCTAGGCTTGTGTCAACGTAACTCCAATCTCTGCCTCCGCCTTCACATGGCTGACATCTCCTCATGTATCCCTGTCATCATATGAAGACTCCTTATGTGACTATTCTCTGCTTCTGATAAGGACAACAGACATCCTGGATTAAGGCTCATTCCAATTAATTACAGTCTTATCTTAACTGGATTAAATCTGCAAAGGTCCTATTTCCAAAAAGTCACATTCACAGGTACTTGCCAAGTGGACTTCAACATATCATTTTAGGTGACACAATTCAATTCACATGAGCATCCAAAGGAAAACATAGATAGGAATGAATTTATCAAAGAAAGTGCAACACTTATACACTGTAATTTTTTTTCAATATGCTAAGGAAATTTGCAAATATCTAAACCAATGGAAGGACATTCCAGGATTATGTCTTGGAAGATTTAACCTTGTAAAGATGACAATACTCTCCAAGGAAATCTATCAAATCAATCCATTCCCTTTCGAAATCATAAAGGCCATTTCTGCAGAAATGAAAAAGCCTTTTCTCTAATTCAAGGTAATTGCAAAAGACCCACAATCACCAAAAAACCTTGAAAAAGAAGAACAAGTTTGGATAATGCACACTTCCTGATTTCAAACTTACTACAAAGCTCAAGTAGGCAAAACAGTGTGGTGTTGACATGAGGCCAGACATATAGCCGCATGGAATAAAATTGAAGGACGAGATATAAACCCATACATATGAACAGCTGACTATTGACGAAGGTACCAAGACCACTCAATGGGGAAAGAACAGTCTGTTGAATAAATTGTGTGGGGAAAATTGGATATCCACATACAAAAGAAGGAACCTGGACCTTACACACATTTTATGCAAAAATTATCCCAAAATGGATTAATATAAAAGCTAAAATTAAAAAACTCTCAGAGAAAAACATATAATCAATCTTAACAACCCCGGACTTGACAATAGTTTCTTAGATATAACATTTAAGGACAAGCAGCAAAGAAAAAATAGATTAATTGGATGTCATCAAATTTTAAACTATATATCAAGTGTAAACACAACCTACAAAATTGAAAAAGATATTTTCAAATAATATATCTAATAATGTTCTAGTATCCACAATATATAAAGAATACCTTTAACATATAAACCAAAAAAAAGACCCAATTAAAAAACAGTTCAAAGGCTTGCATAGACATTTCTACAAAGAAGATGTACAAATGCACAGCAAGTATATGAAAGATGGCCAACTCATTAGCAACTAGAGAAATGCAAATAAAACCCCTATGTGTTGCCACTTCACCCCCACTAGACTGAACACAATTTGAGAAAAAAATAGCAAGTGGTGATGAGGATGTGGAGAAATCTCAATCCACATACATTGTTGGTGGGATTGTGAAATAGTTTGGCCATTGTGGAAAGCAGTTTGGCAATTCTTTAAAAAGTTAAACCCAGAATTACCATATGACCTGTAAACTCCCCTTCTAGCTCTAAGTTTCAGTCATGCAAATTAATCATTTTTACAGATCTTCCGCGTAACTGTTTGCCTAGAGTTAAAAACACCGCCCTGTGTACGAAAATTTGTAAAGAAGTTAGATATCATGTTAAGTGCTCTTAACACAATAAAGAAAAAAGAATTGCCAACAGGTATTTGAATAAGTACTTATGCAAGTGTGTTGATAGAAGAACTATTCACAATAGACAAAATATGACAAAAGCCCAAATGTCCATCAACTGATGAACAGAAAAACAACAAAAACAAACCTGTGAATTCTCTCCAACTAGTGCTTTTGCTCAAAACATGGGGATAGAATTCTCAGTATCAGATGAAGAGTTATTGTCCTGGGGACAAGAGGTGGTGAGGGAACAGAAATGACTCAGGGGTTTTGGTGGAGAATGATGAAGATAAGGTGCTGTTGCTTATAGAAACAAGGAAATTAGAGAAAAGAAGTGTTTGTGAGACAGAAGACCACACACCCAGGCCAGGAGAGAGGTGGTGGTTCCCTCAGCAGGCAGTTGACAGTGTTATAAACATCTCCCCAAGCCGCCTTCTCCTCTTGGGCTCATCCATCCTGTGATGGCCCCATTGGCACCTTTAGTCAACCAAGGCAGAGAGTGGAAGAGCCGTCAATTCTTCACCTTCTTCCACTTCATAAACAATGAACAAATCCACAGTTCTCTCCCTGAGCCCTTCTTTCCTTGACCCTGGTCCATCACCACAGACAAGTTCAGCTGAAGACTCAAAACGTCGTGTTGGTGCCACACTATCAGCTTCTTTCCTGACACTTACCCCAGGCTCTCACTCTGTGATGAAGTGTTCTATTCTGGTGGCCCCAAACTTATCTTTCACTGACCCTACCCTGCAAAAATCCACTCCACAGTTCTCTTGCTTCCTTCTAGTAAATTCCAAAAATCTCAATTATCTCTAGTCAATGAAGTTGATGATCAGGCTGAGCTATATTCTCCATCCCCAGCAAAACTGGCTCCTCTCTACAAACCAAACTCAGCCCAGTTAACCACCTCTCCTCCCCAGACACACACACAACCTGAGTAGTTACCACACTTTTCCCTTCTCAAGGGCAGCTCCTTGAGCCAATTTGAACATAGCAGACTCCTTTCCAATCCTCCAAAACCATGATACTGACAAAGAACTCTTCCTACCTCATCCCACTCAATTGTAAACGTATTTTTGTTGTATGATTTTTATAAAGGTTACCTGAGATATCCTCATAAACCACTTAGAATACTTACTGACTCATCACATAGGGGGTGGATAAATGATAGATATTTATCACTGTTTGTTTCAATACAGTCCTCTTACAGAACAGTCCCTACAGAGTGGTGCTCTTCTCAAAACTGCAATATGTTCATATGTTCCTTTACTGAAAATTTTCCTGTTGCTGAAAGATAAAATCCAAGAATACTTAGAGGTGTACAAGACCTGTGTGATCGGGATGCAACGTTACCTGATTCCTCACAGTTCTTAGACTAATTCACCCTTTTCCTGGTCAAGGATGCCAGCCTCTCACCACACTTGTGCTGACCCTACCTTGTCTTGGTTTCGTCTTCTCCAGAAGATCACCACACTCTAATGTTAACGAAATTGTGGTGTCAAAATCCTAGTATATCCATATTAAAAACCACAACAAAGACAGAATCAACTAGGCGAGAAAATATTGCATACTTAGAGTCTCAATACTTTTCTGGGAGGAGCACAAATTGCTTTAGTCAATTTGGGGAATAGATAAGATATCATCAGACAATTTGGAGAGTAGATTATTATTTAAAAGGAGACAGCTGTGTGTCTCTTTCTTTTAACTGATAAACATATATATGTGTGTGTATATATGTATATACATATATATATAGAGAGAGAGAGAGAGACACCCAGGTTTAAAATATGTGCACATAAGCAATTATTTATGAGAATATTGATGCTGACAGTGGTGTCATTCTTTTTAGATACAAACCATAGAAGTAAATCTCACAAATAGTGAATATTTGTGTTATACATATGCAATGGACAATTATATGGCAGTAAAATGCACAAAGTAAAACTACAAGCAGTTAATATAATATGTCAATCATACCTCAATAAAAAATAATAAAATGTCGGGGCCGGCCCGGTAGCACAAGCCGTTAAGTGCGCGCACTCCGCTGCGGCGGCCCGGGGTTCACAGGTTCGGATCCCGGGCGCGCACCAACACATCGCTTGTTAAGCCATGCTGTGGCGGCGTCCCATATAAAGTAGAGGAGGATGGCCACGGTTGTTAACTCAGGGCCCATCTTCCTCAAGAAAAAAGGGGAGGATTGGCATCAGATGTTAGCTCAGGGCTAGTCCTCCTCACAAAAAAAAAATTAAAAATATAGTAATAATAAAATGTCTGAATTGAGAAAAAAACAACAAACCGTAATACGGATAAATTTTCAAACATGGTAGTGAATAAACGAGAGAAATTTTAAGACACATGAAGGTAGGATTATTCATTTCAATACATATATTTCTAAAGGAGACAACATTTATTATTTAGCGAGGCAAAATTAAGTTTAACTCTATAAATAAATGAAGGAAAAGAATCTCATGGAATCCATAATTATGGTAAACTTGCAGGTAATTTGGAAGGTTTTGTTTAAGATGGAAGCCACCATCTGGAATACTTATCATGTTGTTCTTGAGTTTTATTTGTTTACTCGTAAGTCCATTGCTTGGTACTGGTAAATAATACATTTCCATTTATAATCTATGTTTAATTTCCATACAATCTAGTGAGGTGGTATTGAATTAGGATGGAGAAAGCCACAGGCTTCACTTGACAGTGAATGTCAACCAAAGTTGCTCTTGATCTGTTAAACTAATACTTTACATGTTGGCATTGAGGTTCCCTCAAAATATGGTCACCATCTGCCTGTTCATCCTCTTTTGAGTCCATTCAGACAATGAGCTACTTCCCAGGTTAGAAACTTGTCTCTGGTCCGGCCCCGTGGCTTAGCAGTTAAGTGCTCGCGCTCCGCTACTGGTGGCCCGGGTTGGGATGCCGGGCGCGCACCGATGCACCGCTTTTCCGGCCATGCTGAGGCCGCATGCCACATACAGCAACTAGAAGGATGTGCGACTATGACATACAACTATCTATTGGGGCTTTGGGGAAAAAAAGGACGAGGATTGGCAATAGATGTTAGCTCAGGGCCAGTCTTCCTCAGCAAAAAGGGGAGGATTAGCATGGATGTTAGCTCAGGGCTGATCTTCCGCACAAAAAAAGAAAGAAAGAAAGAAAGAAAGAAACTTGTCTCTGAACAAACACTGCCCAATATCACTGGATATGTAAGTAACGGTTTAAATAAGGATCATGTGAGTTTTAGAATCCTTCATGTCCCATGAATCTGAATTGGCTATTGAGGCCACCAATATAGACTTGGGGGTTATTTCAGAGATGGGCTTCAACCCCATTAGGCATTAGTGTGGAGATCACACAAGGACTAGGTTCCAGTCTGAACCTTAATTAGGAGGCCTGGTCTCATCTTGGTCCCCAATGAGGGGGAATTGGAGAAAGTGCACAAGGGAAAAGTGGCTCCTTTTTTCCTGTGGAATTTCTACGTCAGAAGCTCTCATAGATGTCATTCTGTGAAGCTGCTCTCTCTGACCCTGTTATCCCCTCATCTGAGTAAGAAAGGAACAAAGAAACTACAGAACAGTCAGAAAACAGCTAACAAATGTCAGTAGTATGTCCTTACATATCACTAATCACTATCAATGTAATGGGATTATCAGAAGACATAGAGTGGCTGAATGGCTTCTTCCATAGCATAACCCACCTTCTTGCCTCAAAAATTAAATTTCCTCCTTTAATTTTCATATATGTAAACACATTCTTAATTTTAAATGTCTCGTATATGCCTACCATTCTGTTTCCATGGATATGATAAGTCCATTAATGGTAGATTGTCTTTGTAACACTGTACATCATTATTAGGACTCCTCTTTGCTCTCCGTGCTTGTTGGAAGGCTTTCCACACACCTAATTTTCCAAGAGATTTTCTCCCAGGGCTGTGCTGGGAGTCAGGCATGGTGACGGGGATTATTGAAGCTCCTTCTGCCCTGTGGCACCCACTCTCCCAAACTCAGGGTTGTGTCCGGCAGAGATGGCTCCAATGCAAGCCCCTCACTCACACATGGCACAGACATCCATATCTTCCTATATTGCAGTGAATCTGTTCCATGCACACACAGGGGAGGTGGTTCAGTGCTGGCCACAGGCTGAGGTCACTGGGCAGAGATATCCCAGTGCACGTCCACAGAAACTGGGGAGGAGGCAACACACCTTCCAATCTCACTCCAGAGCCCTGATCCCTTCACAGCCTGTGACGATCCCGGGGTTCTTGGCTTGTGTCCACGCACAGGTGAAAACCCCCTCTCTAATGACCCCTTGCTGGTCCTAAGCACCAATGGCCACTCAGCTTTGGCATCATTCATCTGTTGTGGTCCACTCCCAAGGTAGGGAATTTTCATTTCTCCTTTTCTGCATTTGGCTATGACTATCTACTTCATAAATATTATAAAAAGAATTTCTCAGTGTTTGGGAGCCAACTAGGGCTCTTGAGTGGGAACATCCTTCACCGACCTTGACTGTGAAGTTGGACACCATGATCCTCTCATGTACCGACACTCATACATTTTAATCTTGTCAGGAAATTAACAATGGTTGATCCAAACCATGAACCGGGCATTACTGGCCCTCACACCCAGACTCAGCGGTAGGGTTCATGACAAGATCCTCCAAAGGACAAAACAGAAGCTCAGAGATTGGACTTTACTTCCCAAAGTCACACAGGCAGTGGATGATGCTTGAGTATTTAAATAAAGATCAGCTTTCCCTTCAAATTCAGAACCCTAACCCAATTCAATGACCCATACCATTGGAAGGCTGGACCATAGGATGAGGAGGAGATATCTGAGAAAGAAAACAAGAGGCACTGAGGCGACTGAAGAGACTCAGAGTTTTGTTTCTGGGAAGATGGGGTGGATGGTGTTGCAAGATTCAAAGGGAAGGCCATGAAGGGGAATGTTTAGTAGAAAGAAAACCCACTATCTGGGGCCAAGAGGAGAGTCATGTTTTCTCCTCATATTTCTCTGTTTTTCTCCTTTGTGCTCATTGTCACAATGAAGCAGAACTTGACCTGTACAGTTATATGTTAAATGTGTGTCTGCTATTGTGAGCTCTGCAGTGCATGCGACACAGCACGTGTGTTACTGCATTTTTCTGCTAGTGGGAGGAGCAAGTTAAGACACAGACATGTGCCACTTACAACCAACATTCCTTTTCTTAAATATATTTTGGTTAAAGATATTTTTTTTTAAGATAAAATCATTACTGTTTTACAGATGTAAAATAAACACAAGTTAACATTTTTTTTCTCATTGTTAATGAGGGAACTTGAAAGATGTTACAACCAATTTACAGAAGAATCCAAAGAGCAGACACATTGATAGATCAAGAATGTTGAATGGAATTCCCAAATGGAGTGCAAAGTTTCCTTCCACATAATATTGCCTTCTCCTGGAATTCTCTATCTCTCTCCCATTCACCTGAGGTAGAAAGTCCCTCTCAACCTTCAGCTCTGTCCTCAAATGTCATCTCATCAAACCAAGGTCTTCCATCATATCCCAGATGAGTTTTGACTTCCTGTCATCTCCTGCCCTAGCTCTATGGGGTGTACTTCCTAACCCGTAACTTAATATGTAATTGTACACTTGTTAATTACTAGGTTACTATATGGATAATCCCCCTCATCATTTCTATAGGTCAAGCTCAGTACCATTTTATCATGTTTCTGATTTTTAAAATTACTTTATTGTGTTAAGGACACAACATGAGATCTAACCTCTTAACAAAATGCTAAGTGCACAATACAGTCTGAGTAACTATACACACGATGTTGCACTGCAGAACCAGATCTACAAAAATAACACAGAAGAGGCGAAGACAACATCCAGATTGGTGGTTATTTCATGTGATCGGAAGTGCAGGGATGGATGAGAGACCACACATGAGTCAATATTAGTGTTGTGAATATCCTGCTTTCACGTTCAGTGGCAATTTTACACTTTTATTCCTGAAATCATTTAGTTTTTCTGAGAGTATTATTTGGCTGTTTTAAAATACCATCAGCATTACATATACACATATTTATGCATCTGTTCGTGTTTCATATGTGCATGTATGTATAATGCATGTTTTGCATTATAATGTTTGTATAATGATGTTTTGGTCAACGATCGACTGCCTATACACTGGTGGTTCCATAAGATTAGTACTGCAGAGCCTAGGTGTCTAGTAGACTGTACCGTCTAGGTTTGAATAAGTACATTCTATGATGTTCACACAAGGAGGAAATCACCTAAGGACACATTTCTCAAAATGTGTCCCTGTTGTTAAGCAACAAAAGACTGTACATATGTTATTTGGGTTGTGTGGAAGCGAGAGAGGGATTTCTGAGTTTGACTCATGAGTTAAGAGGAATGTTAAATAGAACTTCAATAGCCAGAATTTTCATGTTTTGTTCTGTGCTAATAGTGCAGAATCAAGTTTGCTTGATGCTTGTTGGGAAAATTTTAAAATTTGCAAATATTTCTCAATTTGCAATTAATATAGTAGTGAATGTAAAAAGAGAAGACCTTTATTTGAATCTAAAACATTTTGTAACATTAACAATACATATATGTTAATTTGGCAGAAGAATGTTGCATATTATAAGTCAAATTATGTATTATTCTCAAAAAAGGCAGTAAGATGTGTTAAATATCTTTATATGATTTTGGAGATAAGAAAATTAAATTTGAAATTTGGGTATGAGGGGTTGGTCAGTGATGAGGTTTACATCATGCCTTCATTAGGGGCTGTGTTGAACCATGGAGATTGTCCGTATTTATCCACAGCACCCTCCGTATTTAGGGTGAGAAGAAGCTGGTCATCTTCCCGTGTGGTGGGGCACCTGTAACCTCTGCCAACTGTGAAGCTGAGGCCATGGCAACGACATCCTGCTCATTTTCCAATTTCGCTCAGCTCCTGCACCCTGTCCAACAGAAGTAGTGCCATGCCCCCCAAATTCACCTGTCTCCTGTGTCTCGGTAAGTCCTGACGGGAAGGGAGGGGAGGGTTATGGTGGAAAACCGTGTCCTGAAGACGTCTGCTCTTCACAGCCCAGGGCTGGAGGTGGGAGCCTGTGGGAAGCTGAGTTCATCTGCTCTCTGAGCCCAGGGTGACCTGCCAAGGCTAACATCCAAGACAAGGAACCATTCCTGGCAGAGTGAGATTCTTATGGGACAAATCATCTCTGATGTGGTTTCCCTCCAAGATCCTGCTGATCCAGAAGAACTGGGTACCAGTGGATGAGTCTTTCCCCAGTCCCAAGTGGCTGAGTTGACAGGATACAAATGGCTGTTCCAGGTGGGAGGGGTGGAGCATAGGAGTGGGTGATGCAGATGACTAGGGGGTGCTGGACAGGGATCACCTGGGAGCACAAGAAGTGGGGCTATCTGGTACACCCAGGCTCTGATTTTGTCCTAGAGAGCCTCTGTGGACACCCTTTGTGGACAGAGCCAATCTCCTGAGGGAGCCTCTGATGTTCAGAAACCGGAGTCTCTGGGGATGGTTAGAATAATCTCCGTGAGGAGGGAAGGATCCCATGCTGGGCTACATGGAACCCTCTGAGGACCAAAAAGCAATTCAGATTCTCCAGGCCGTCCATGATGCTGAGATAAAGGGTGTTCCTGCCACCAGAGCCTGAGAAGGGACTGTTCAGCAGGCAGTGTCTTCAAGGACCTTGTGCTGCATCCTGCTGAAGGAAAATGTTTCTCAATGAGTTTCCTAGTTTTTTCTTATGTTGCTTGAATCTTTTAGATTTCACCCATCTCTTGCGTATATATTTTTTGTTACCATAGAGAAATTTTAAGAGAACCTTGGTTCAACATTTTATCAACAGTCTAAGCAAAATTCTTGATCTGGGAAGACCTGTCATGCCCATGCAGGGGTGGGCTGTGTCACTTGCCTGCCATCAGTTCTCTCCGGGCATTATGGATTCTGGTTTAGATGAGAAGCCTTGAAATAATGTAAAGGATGAAAAGCTCCCTATTGGCAGTGAAGGGAGGAGGACGCTCCCCATTTTCCTCTCTAAGGCTGTGCCTCCTTCTGTCCCAGGTGGACACGACAAGGCACTCCTGTCAGCCTACTAGAGCACTGTGGCTCCCCTAGGAGGGAATGTGAGTCTTCAGTGTCATTTCCATCTTCCATTTGTCATATTCAAAATACTCAAATAGATGGAACCTGTGTCCCTGAGCTCCAGAGAAGTCTTTTAAACAGCTTCACCGTGAGCATTGTGACCTCAGCATATGCAAGGGTCTATGGATGTTCCAGAACTTACAACCACATCCCCTCTGTGTGGTCAGGACACAGTAACCCCCTGGAGATCGTGGTCACAGGTAGGAGAAGTCCAGCCCAGCCAATGTCCATGCTGTGTCCAATGGCCCTACTCAGAGTCCAGATTCCATTGGAGCCCTGAGAGTAGGGAGTGGATCTAAAGGTCGCAGATCTTAGAACCAATGCTGAAAAGGTTAAGGGCTTTTAGCCAAGGGAGAGAGAAAAGCAGATGGAGATAAGGGGGTGAAATCTAGACTATAACAGTCATGAGGGAGAGGATGGAGAATGAGCCTCAGAGAACATGCAGTAAAAAAGGCATAGGAAGGAACTGAGACAGCTTTGTGCTTGAGGGAGGTAGAAATCACTCTGAAACTATCAGGAGAAGGGCACAGAGGATGCACATGGAAAATCACACTCTCTTTCTTCCCAGGTGTGTTCACAAAACCCTCCATGTCAGCCCGCCCAGGCTCCGTTGTGCATGCAGGAGAGACTGTGACCCTGTGCTGTTACTCAGAACAGGTGTTGGACTCATTTATCCTTCTCAAGGAGGGGACACATGGCATTCTCAGCAATTTGTAGAGGAACTTCCTGGTGGGCACACCCTAGCTCATTTCTCCAGGGGCCTATGATGTCTGCCCATGTGGGGACCTACAGACGCTATGGCTCTCTCAGTTACTCCCCCATGGGTGGTCAGCCCCCAGTGACTCCATGGACATCATGATCACAGGGGAGTGTGACCTGCACAGCCTCTGTTGTCTTTGTGCCGTGGAGGCTCAGGGGTGATGTGGTCTCAGTACAATGTTAGTACAGGGAGAGAAAGACAGACATGCAGAGGTACAGACAAACTCAAGAAAGAAAGCAGTGGGGAGGGAGGGAAAGGAGAAGAAACAGAGACCTTGTTATAATCCAAAGAGCAAACCAATAAGACAGAGACAGAGCATGAGACAGAGGATGAGAAAGAGGGACTGAGAAGGACTCCTGAGCACAGGGATGAGGGGTGTCCCAGCTCAGGCATCGAGTGACAGTGGGAGCTGGTTCCCCCTTTAACTCTACAGCCCCCTCCTCTGCTGTGAGGACACAGTGATACACTAGACAGCCCTGCAGCCAGGCCCTGAGTGATCTGAATAGAGACTGGGACCCTGAGGTGTTGATCACAATGTGGTCTAACACATATTCCTGCACAAGAGGGATGAGTGCTCACTTCCAACCTTCACCACCTAGTGGTCACTTCCCACACTTTGGGGTGCTGGGCCACACTGGCCACTCCCTGCATAAAGAGGTTCTCACAGATCCTATGGGGATTTTGACACTTTTTACTCCAGAATCTCCTTGTTCTGTGTCAGGAAACCTAAGGCCAACACAATGTTTTCTGAGCATCCCCAAAGTGGCTAGTTGGTTGCATTATTTGAGAGAATCCCTCATCTCTTATGGCTTCTAGGAGCAGTGAGACATGGAGATACAGTCAGAAAGCTACAGAGAATCAGGGAGAAGCAGAGTCCTGAAAAGACACTCACGTGGGCACACACACAATGAGTCAGCACTGCAGAGATAAAGCTGAGACCTACAGGCACCAGAAGACTTGCAGAGAGGGCACCCCGGAACGGGAACAGAGAACGATTTGTCGTGACCAAGGAGAATGTGATAAGACCTGTGGTCTCAGATCAAGGACTCTTTTTCTCCTAGGAATACAAAGGAAAATTCTCTCAGCCCAGGTGGGCCCCACAGGACAGAACCTGACCTTGTCCTGTGAGTAGGAGAACTCTTCGACCTGGGCCATCTATCCAGAGAGGGGGCAGCACATGAACACTGGGTCCTTGGAGGGTGGAGCCAAAATGATGCATTCTATGCCTTCTTCCCTCTGGGCCTTGCAACCGCAGCCCATGGCAGGACCTATAGGTGCTACGGCTCTTTGAATCACTCTCCCTGTGGGTGCTCAGACCTGAGTGACCCACTGCACCTTTCCATCACAGGTAAGGAACCTCATCCTGTCCCATGTCTTACAATACACTAAATGATGGAGCTACAGCTGAAGGGCACACGTTGGCAATAGAGGAATCTTAGGGATTCTGGAGAAATGGAAGCAAGGAGAAATACGGAGAGGAAAAGAGAGGATGGTAGTTAAGGCACCTCCAAACCCTCCTCCACCTCCTCTGTGGATGCCCACATTGGGGTCCTATGTATCCAGGCAAATGAGGAAATGGGTCAGGGCAGACCCAGGTGGAGGAGAGGCTGGACAGAATTTGGGGAGATCAGAGGTTGCATCAACCCCTCACCCCTATTTGTGTCTCAGAAGCCCCTCTGACACACAAATGATTTCTCAGTTGAGGACCATAGATATTTATCACCTGAGGGGACATCATATCTCATGATCATAGCTGTCTTTCACCACCAGGCATCCTAGTGCTTCTTTACAGCATCAAGTCTCAAAGAGGAAGTATCTTCTCAAGACATTCAGGTAGAAGGACGAGAAGGCCCCATCAGTTCTTGGGGGGATGACAGAGTGAGGGGTGGACAGAGAACCAACCTTCCAGAGGAATGGTCCTACCTCAGTGGGCGAGGAAGGACACTGGCTCACCCTTCTCTGTCATTTTTGCCAGGAATTCCTGCAGGTACTTGTCCATCATGCATAGAAAGAAGCACCACAAAAGGTGAACAAGGAGATCTCTTAATTCAATCTATGAATCCTGGGGAGGAAGAAGGTTCCTGTGTAAATGTTAGCTCTGCCCTCTCCCAGCTCTGTGACCTTGGGCTAGTCAACTTCCTCCTCTGATTCCCAAAGTCTCCATCAGCATTTGAGACTGTGGTCAGTATAGGAATCAGGGGGGACATATATCCTTTCATGCTCTGGGACTGAGGCCTCTTCTAATAGGAATGAAGGGGTCTAGTGACCCTGACCACATGCCCAAGAGAGATGTTTATCCTCCTTCCATCAGGGTCTGTGAGGATGGGGATGATGGGAGGTGGGAATGACTTAAAGGAGCACTTTAAATATGTATTGTCCATCTGTTAATATTCTATAGACTGAATATCCAATACTCAGGCGTGGACCTACACCACTCATCAGTGGTCATGCTTTGGCGGCTACCCACATTCAAAATAGATGAATTGGCAGCATGTTATCTCAGGGCTAATGTTTCTCAAGTAAAAAGAGAAAGATTGGTGACAGATGTTAGCTTAGGGACAATCTTCCTCAGAAAAAAAAATTCTTCAATAAATAAATTTAGAGGTAAAAACGTGAAATCTTTCTGCGTCTGATTGAGAATGAGACAGGAATGCTCACTATGACCTCTATTATTCCATAAAACGCACTGGAATAATGAACAAAATAAATAAAGCAAAAAGTTGGGATAAGACCACAATGGTATGAAACAAGAAAGGAACTACAAGGACAAAGCTAGAGAAGTCACAAAAATGTGGAGACTGAACAACACGTTACTGAAAAACTGTTATGTCAGTGAAGAAATCAAAGGAGATATCAAAAAATACCTGGAGACAAATGAAAACGAAAACACAACATACCAAAACATAGGGGATACAAAAAAAGCAGTATGATGAGAGACATGGATAGCAACACAGGCCTACCTATAGAAACAAGAAAAATGACAAATAAACAATCTAACACTACATCTGAGAGAACTAGAAACAGAAAAACAGATGAAGCCCAAAGTCAGTAGAAGGAAAGAAATAATAAAAATCAGTGTGGAAATAAATGCAATAGAGACTAAAAAGAAAATAGAAAGGATCAATGGAACTAAGAACTGGTTCTTTGAAAAGATAAACAAAATTAACAAAACCTTAGCTAGACTCACTAAAAAGAAAGAGAGAATTCTCAAATAAATAAAATCAGAAATGAAGGAGGAGAAATTACAATGGATACCACAAATATACTAAGGATTATAAGAGAATAATATGAAAAGCTATATGCCAACAAATTAGTTAACCTACAAGAAATGAATAAATTCTTAGAATCATACAACCTTCCAAAAATGAATTAGGAAGAAATAGAGAAGCTGAATGCACCAATCACAGTAAAAGAGATTGAAACAGTAATCAAAAACCTCCCA